>CAUDMG010002011.1:355000-545000 GCA_958450375.1 Homarus gammarus
TAGAGTGGGAGTGAACTGGCTGGAGAACAAGTTAGTTAAGTCTATTGCAACGCTCAGGTAAAGAGGAATTCTAATTTACATATTCAATACCTTTTTAGGAATATGAAATGACCGTCTTCAGGATGTTGCCGTTATTAGTGTGATCATATTACTGCACGGACAGACACACTTGCATACAGACACAGACAGAGACAATGCCCTACAGACAGACACACAGAAAGCCCTACAGACATACAGACAGAAAGCCCTACAGACAGAGAGACAGACAGACAGACAGAAGGACTCACCGAGATGTTGCCATAGCCCAGGTGGTCACAGGTACACTGACACTTGAGGATGTGGTCTTGTATGTCCCTGGGAAGACTCTCCACACTCCTGCTTAACCTCGAGCCTACAGGACCCTTCATCCCCCACTGTCCTTGGCTGTGTCCGTGGACGTGGGCGTGATTGTGGGCGTCGGAATGTCTGTGAATGTCGCCAGGGGAGTGAACATGGGCGTGATGGTTGTGGGCTGGTGGTTGGTGGGGATCCGAGTGTCTGTGAGCGTCGCCTGCATTGTGTGGATGGGCGTGGGTTTGGGAGTGGGTTTGGGCGTGGGTTTGGGCGTGGGTTTGGCCGTGGACTTGAGCCTGTAGTTGGCCGTGGCCGGGACTTTGGTGTTGTTGGACGTCATGGTGGGAACGTGAGGGTGGATAGGGCTTGGGGGCATGTGGGTCGGTGTTGTCGAAGGTGTGGGCGTGGGTGTGGGGGTCGAAGGGGTGGCCAAGGGCGCTGGTTAAACGCTCCTCCACGCTCCGGAGTTGTGGTAACTGTGGGAGAAGAAGAAACAGAGTAAATAAGAAAATAAACAAGAGATAAATGACAGAAATTAAAGAGAATAGACATAATAACAGATGGGGTCACCTAACCTAACCTAACCTAACCTAACCTAACCTAACCTAACCTAGCCTAGCCTAACCTAACCTAACCTAACCTAACCTAACCTAACCTAACCTAACCTAACCTAACACTAACCCAACCTAACCTAACCTAACCTAACCTAACCTAACCTAACCCCAACCAAATCCAACCCAACCTAACCTAACCCCAACCAAATCCAACCAATCTTATCTTTACCAAAACTTAAAAAAACAAAAAACATTCTGAATTTAGTCTTAAGCATAAACTAAACATCATCCAACTCACTTTTTCAGCCTCTAATACACGGTACATTTTACACCTTGCAACATACACTTTACACCTTGCAATATATATCTCGTCTCGGTGTTGCTTGTTGCATATTGCACACACGATCCCTTTCAACAAGACGTTTCAACTCTGCCTTCTGAGACCTTAGCTGAGAAAAGACATAAATTAACCATGACTTTCCTTCTTTGATTCCATTATCCCACACAAGTGAGGGATAACGAGCACTGAGAGAGAGAGAGAGAGAGAGAGAGAGAGAGTAGGGTTTGAGTGAGGATAAGAGAGAGAGAAAGACTGAGAGAGCCAGCTAGAGAGAAAGTCCTTCGTAGGAATCAGGAGAGCGAAGGATCTTTTCTATTCAGTATTAAGAACAAAAGGTAAATATTCCTGACCCACTTAAACACGGGTTGCCAGACATCTCTTAAGTCAATATTTCACACTGGCTGGAGATGTGAGGACTTGTCTTACTGCCAAACTTAGACTACGATACAAAGGTTGGGTTAGGTTAGGTTAGGTTCTTACGATGGCTAAACCAAGTTAAACCATCGTCTTCAAAGGGTTAAATCATCGTCCAGAAAGGGTTAAATCATCGTCCAGAAAGGGTTTAAACCATCGTCTTCAAAGAACTAAACCATCGTCTTCAAATGGTTAAACTAACAAGTAACAACATGCTGACAGACCAACACCTGAAGGAGGAGCAACAACTCATTCTGACAGGCCAGTGGCAGAAGGTAAGTCTGGCCAGATTTACAAGGCAAGAGGTCCATGCACTCTGACAGGTTATTACAGGAGAACAGGTGGGATATTCTGACAAGCAATTCCGAGGAAAGAGACAAAATAATGAAATCTGACAAGCAATTGCAAGGATGACCAGTCGTGCATACTGAGAATCCCTTTGCAAGAGAATTCGTAAGAGAAAAATAGGTGCATTCTAATTACCCATTGTGAGGAGGAGAAGGGAGTCACATACTCTGACGAATTTATGCAAGAACTCAATCAAAATCTTGCAAGAAAACAGACACGGCCTCTGATTAGAATCTTCACGAATAAAGTTTTAACGAGCTATGGAATGAAAATGGTTGGGTTGGGTTGGGTTGGGTTAGGTTGGGTTACAGTCCTGAGTAGGTATTTCCAGGTTGGGTTGGGTTGGGTTGGGTTACAGTCCTGAGTAGGTATTTCCAGGTTGGGTTGGGTTACAGTCCTGAGTAGGTATTTCCAGGTTGGGTTGGGTTAGGGTAGGATGCAATATGGGGTAACTATTGTAAGTGGTATAGTCTGGTACACACAGTCAACTGAGGATGGTAACTGGGAAGGCTCGTGACTTTGTTGTCTATATAATATCTTATTGAATCTTTGTCAACTGTGTAGAACGTCCTGCAACATAGTGTTTTACATATATCTTATAACCTGCAACACTGTGGAACTCCCTACCATAGTATGTTCCTATAACTTACAACTTGCAACAGTTCAAAACACCCGGCATCACATATCATCCGTCTCTGACAAGGGGTCGACGCCTCAGTGAATAGATTTAACAAGGACAGTGATCTCCCTTCGTTATTTATATTTGGAAAAAATCACCATGACAAACAGTTTCAAGAAATGGATCCACGCTGAGTTGACCTTACGGAAAATAGATGCAATTTGATGAGTAATGTAATAAAATGAATGTTATCTGAGAAGCCATTTATAGAAAGAAGGAAACATTTGGGCAACAAGAGGAGGTTAAACAAGATCTCAACATGACAGGTCAGAGGAACTGCCTGCTGGAGGTGTGAGACTCTACCTCCACGTACCTGACACATGGACGCCGCCCTGGTCACCTGTGGGTCCTGGTGATGGTGGTGAGGCGGGAGGAGGGGGGTGGTGGGGGGAGGTCGAGAGAACCCCCCAGCCTCACCCCAGGAGCAGACTGAGGGGGTCGTGTCCCCCCCGACGACGCTGCAGCAGGGGTCTCTACAGGTATATACAGGCGGAGACAACAGCCTACAAGTCACACAGTCTCCAACCTCACCACCCTGCCCGCCGCCCCACCCACCTCTCACCACCGTCGGGTAGATGTGGGCGGGATAGGGCGTGAAAGCGGGGCACGGGGGAAAGCTGGAGTCACCTGGGCACAGATCAGGGTGGCATCCGGCACACCTGGATGGATCATTGTCATCATCGTCAGGCAGGTCCTCGAGGGTATGGGGGCGTGCGGGAGGCTGGCAGCAAGGGGGTAGAGGGGAAGGAGGATTGTGGGTGCGGAAGTTGCGCGGAAGGGTGTGGCTGACCACATCAAGCCCCACCACAGCCCGCCCACTCCTCACCCCGCCCCGCCCACATACCGTCTCCATGGGCGTGGTCTGCACCCCGCCCTTAACACCACGACCAGCTCAGCCACGTCAGGCAGCAGCAGGAGGTGATGGTTCCCGGAGCTGCCACAAGTGCAACAAGATAGTCAAGGTGTTGGGTCTTGCTCACCTTCATAATCCTTCCTTTCTGCCTCAAGACATATTAAGTTTTCCTCAATTTTCTTATATCTCCCTCGTCTTTACACCAATGACAACAATAACTGTCTTTAAAATATTCAAGACAATTTCTTTACACTCCTCGTCTTCACAACAGGAGTAGAATATTTTTAAAATATTCAAAACAATAATCCTTCAGTTTTTCTTAGTCTTAAAACAAAAACACATAATTATCCTTTAAAGAAATCAAAACAACCATCACATTTTCTACACAATAACATTTCCCAAAAACACTTCAATTTTCTTATAGTTACTCGTCTTAACACAACAACCACTAACATTTCTCAAGAAAATAAGAACAAAATACCTTCTCACAATAAACACTGAATTGTCTGGATAACTTTCACTTCAATTTCCCTGCGGCTTTCAATATATATATCTCTACGCCCTCATCACACGGCGCAAGAGAACCACCAATTTTACCCAATGAGAGGAACAATGTTTACACTGCCCCCCCCCCCCTCCCCCGAGAGAGGAGAGAGAGAGAGAGAGAGAGAGAGGGTCCAACAATGCATCATCCACATCATTACCAAACACATTAGTTCATTTTCAGCAGCGCTACGAAATTTCATATACGTTCCAACAACACCATGTGTTTAATGACTGTTTTTTACCTGTCTCGTGAGTAAACTACAATTATCTCTGTTTAATTACCGTTTTTTTACCTGTCTCGTGAGTAAACTACAATTATCTCTGTTTAATTACCGTTTTTTTACCTGTCTCGTGAGTAAACTACAATTATCCCTGCTTAATTACCTGTCTCATATGTTTAATGTACACTCACTCAAACAACTATCTTTAAAAAAAATTGTTGAAAAAATAACACAATGGACGATATAAGATCATGTTTACTTGTTTATCTCAGGGTAAACAAGGTGAAAATTACTTGTTTATATTTTAAGTAAGTGACTTTTCCTTTTTTTCTCTGGATAGTGGAATCTCTCTTTAACGGGTTATATGGACAGAAATCCTTTATATGGAGGTTTCACTGTATGCTAATTTCTTTTCATTCTATTACAATTCAGTTAAATTATTGCAGTTTTTGTGAATTTAATTTTTGTTAATGTTGAATACAGTAATGAGATAGTCCTCTGTTTTACATTAACTGAGGCCATGAAACTGTATACAAAAGTATGTTAAGTAATCTATATAAATTTTGTTTCATTTCTTATTATTTCGTCTATATTTTGTTTTTCAGATAATATTTTGTGTAATAATTTTAATAATTTATCAACGCTTAACTTCCATTTTTTTTTTTTTTTTTTTCTATTTTTATCAATATTGTTTTCCATTTTCTATCCATTGGTAATTTCCTCTCTGCCAACACTTCCGGAGGGGGACTCAACGAATTAGATTACTCTATTAAATCCGAGTGAAATATATATACACACTCGTAATAGTTGTACATGATGGGACCTTTGTATCGGTACTACGCCACAAACTTGGAAATATACTGATATATTTCCCATTAGTTTGGTTAATTAACATCTCATACTTTGAAAAATTATAATGAAAAATACAATTATGTAGTTTTCGTTGGTAGTTGGTTTCAATACACCTTAAATAAATTCTTTGTATACATAATATATTTAAGGGCAAATAAATATTGTTATTTTGTCTATTTCATTCAAAAATACTTTCACCAGATACTTTGTAATTTGCAAATATGTTGAAAAGTTTATATAAATATTCTAATATTTTTTTTTAGAGAAAGAGAATTTATACTTTGCAATAAAAATACAACATATGTATACATGGTTCTAGTATTTCACTCCGTTCAAACTTTATAAAACTTTGAAAAAAATACACAAATTACATATGTTACAGTTTGTACTATTTATTGGGATTTAATGACGCGTCTCTGGTCATCTCCGCCCATGACCTCTCCTGACCTCTGACACTGGCCCTGACCTGTGAACCCTGATTATGACCCCTGACCTTTGGCCTTGACCTCTGACCCTGATCCCTGACTTTGGCCCTGACACTGACTATGACCCCTGACCTTGACCTTTCACCCTGACCCTGGCACCTATCAATTGGTGAATATAAATAAAACACAGGTCACGTAACCCCCTATAGCCACGATTCCTGCCTCTGAATAATATAGGGAACTCGACCCCACTGCCCCCGCCTCCCCCCCTCCAAATAAATGCACAAACTCTTACACAAATCCACAACAAGATCAGTATATATGGAGCTTGACTATTCCTACAGTGGTGAAAAAAAAAGTATCGTAATAAAACTCTTTGAATGGCCTTTGTATATTTACGATGGCTTGTATATTTCCCAACTCTTATATCTCTCCCTACGCTCAAAAGCACTAGTCAGGGGTTGAATTTTACCTCCTGTCGTTTTAATCGTGTTTTAAATGACAACTAAACACTAATCCCCCATAAATCATTGAGTAAACAGCATTAAAACAGAGTTAGCTTTTTACTTTTGTTGACATTCTCCCTCCCCGTTCGCGTGAATCCGCGAACGGGGAGGGAGAGGAAAGGCGGATTGTCAACAGAGACAGACACCAGTGTTTGTTATTGATAATTCCACCGGATCCACCACACAACAGTAGATTGCCGGAGTTTGGTAGAGTTTGCTCCCGACTACAAATAGTACGCCCCTCCTAGCTGCCTACTAGAGGTGGGTGGGTGGGTCGATGGGTGGGTCGGTGGGTCGGTTGGTGGGGTGGGAGGGAGGGTTGGATGGGGAAGGAATAGAGGGACGGGTGGAGTAACATTTTTTTTTTTTCACCTCCAGTACAGGTTGTGGGGATACCCGGGTGATAGATATTAAAGAGTTAAATGTCCTCTCTCTCTCTCTCTCTCTCTCTCTCTCTCTCTCTCTCTCTCTCCTTTACTATCTTCAGAGAGAAAAAATAGCGAGAAATTACAATATAAAAAGTAAATAATTTATTAAAAGGAGAGAGAGAGAGAGAGAGAGAGAGAGAGAGAGAGAGAGAGAGAGAGAGAGAATCAAAATAATTATTAGAGGAAAAAGACAAAGAATACCAATAATGGGGAAAGAGAATTAAACGAAGAATAAGATGAGAGGGAAAAAAAGGGAGGGAGTGGAGAAGAGAAAATGCGAGATGAGAAAAGAAGAAAATAGAGAACAAAAGAAACAATACAAAAAAACCCACGGAAATAAGAATAACTCCCAAAACCAAAACAAACAAATTAATACACCCCCGCCCCCACCCACGCCCCCGCCCCCACCCACGCGTCAGTCAGCCATCAGTGAGACAGGACATGCGCTGGAGGCCTGGAGGCGCTCTTGGTTTTGGCAGCTAGGCCGAGTCTGTTTGGCCCTGCCCCCCCCCCCCTGTTATATCCCAACGCCCTACCAGACAGTGGGCACTCTGTCGGTCGCCTCCAGAGTGCCAGTGACAAGGACTCACGGTGTTTACGACTGACAAATATAAACAGATGTCTACCGGTGTCAGTGGCCCTCAAAGTGCCGCCAGTGAGTTTATGGCCACCGGGGACAAACACTTCCGTCCGCCCACAACAGATATCAACAGATGGCCACCAATCACTTACTCCCGACGCTCTCTGTACCTTCTGAGGTGTGGGAACGGTTATCCTGATGGCAGTGTTATCGCGCGACTCAAGTCACTGAACATATTCCACGCGGGTAGCCGTAGACGGGGGCGTCATAAACAAAAGCCCATTAGGACCATCACCTCCACTAGGATACCAGAGACACCCACCCCTGACAGACCGTACCACTACACTCAAGATCCACGGATATGGTCTGACCTCCCGTCTATACTGCTCTCCAAAGTCACTTCCCTTGCTAATAAATTTGATGAGCTGGCAACCACAGTCCGTACTGCCAACGTCGTTGCCATATGTGAGGCTTGGCAAATTGTGCCTGAAACTTGCCATATTGGGGGATATCAACTCTTTCATCACCTTCGTTCACATGGACGCGGGAGGGGGGGGGGGTTGCCCTCTTCTGTCAAGATGAACTACTCCCGTCACGCCTGGTTGTTTAAGTCCCACTCTTATCAACCACCTCAGAGTTAGGTACCCATGTGCCAAGTTAGTATTATGTGGGGATTATAATGAAATTGACACCACTGATATCCAGGACCAGCTGTCACTATCACAAGTTGTGACCTTCCCCACACACGGTCAAAATACCCTTGACCTTATCTTAACTGACTTAGCGGACCAGTACCAACCACCTCAACCAATGCCTCCTATCGGGTGTAGCACACACCTATCAGTGCTCTGGTCCCCAGCTGCCACTACCAGCCAAGGACAGAGACCCTACATCAAGACCCACAGGACGATTACTGACTCTGCAGTGCGTCTCTTCGGGCAGTGGATAGTTCATCATCCCTGGACTGAAGTACTTAGCGTGGATGACGTGGACACCAAATGGATAAATTATACCAACACCACCACGGAAGCTCACCACCGTCAGATCACACCCAGCTGACTTGCCCTAGATCACACCTCGGATCAAAAGACTTATGCAACAGAGAGACAGAGCCTTTTATCTCAATGACCACATCCGCTACAGGTCCCTTCGCAACCGAGTCATCCGCGAAATACACTCTGCAAAAAAGTCCCATTACCCAACCAAGTTGCAACACCTGAAGCAGACTAACATCAGTCAATGGTATGGTAAGCTTAAAGAACTCTGTGGACTAAACAATAAGACACACCCCCTCCCCTTCCTTAGCCATCTCACTAATATTGACGCAGCTGAGCAATCAAACAACCATTTCTCAACTATATGCCAGACGCTCCCCCGGCTTGACACAACCACTCTCCCTGCTTACCTACCAGCCCCCCTTCCCACTGACTTAGTAGAAGAATTTTAAGTAGCAAAACGTCTGGACAAACTGAAGTTAAAACGCTCTACCACCCCCATTGACTTACCAATGAAACTCTTCAAGGAGTTTTCCCCGGAACTAGCTAAACCCCTCTGCTCCATCATCAATGCTTCCCTCAGCCAAGCAAGATGCCCAGCTGACTGGAAGACGCCATATGTGTCACCAGTGCCCAAGTCAACCAGCCCACAATCCTTAAATGAGCTACGACCCATTGCCATCACCCCCAATACCCAGCTTAATCTGTGAAAGTTTCGTGTTTGACTGGGTTTATGCTGATATTGCAGGCGCCGTAGATCCTCAGCAATTTGGTAATATGAAAACTTCCTCCACCACTCACTGTCTTGTCAGCCTTCTCGACTACATATACCTCCAAATGGAAAAACGGTAAAGTCTGTGGCTGTCGCCTTCACTGACTTCACCAAAGCATTTGACCTGGTCGACCGCAATTTAAACAACAAAATTATCGACCTCGGGTTTTGAAGAAGTCTTATACCATGGCTTACAGACTTCCTTAGTTACCGACGCCAAGCCGTACGCTTCCGAGGGGCTGTCTCCACCTTTCAGTCATTCGCCTGTGGCGTCCCCCAAGGCACCAAGAAGGGACCGCTCTACTTCCTTATGCTTATCAATGATGCCCTAAGGGAAACTTCTGCTCGCTGGAAATATGTCGACGACTCCACCATTGGGATCAGTGTCAACAACTCTGCTCCCGACTATACCGCCCTCCAGGATTTATTGAACAGTCTCATTAATTGGGCCACCAACAACCACGTCACCATCAACCAAACCAAGACCATGGTTATGCACATCAACCTCTCCTCCGACCTTGTCCCACCTCCCTCCATTACTTTAGGTCCCAACACACTCCAGGTTGTGGACTCCACTAAGCTCCTCGACGTCACTACAGATAAACTAATTTAGAAAACACACGTCAGTGAAGTTGTCGAATCCTCCAATTTCCGTCTCCACCTCCTCCGCCGACTCAAGTCCCTCGGAGTTCCTGCACACGAGCTCCTCAGTGTTTACTCAACATTCATACTTCCCAAGCTCACCTATGCCTCCCTGCCTGGTCTTCCTCCCTAAATGCCACACAACGTAAACACCTAGAAAAAGTGCAAAAGAGGGCATGCAAGATTATTCTCTCCCCTTCCTACTCCACATATTAAGAAGCGCTCAACACACTGACCCTCTCGGCTCTTTCTGACCATCACCACGACCTCATCTGCAAATTTGGTGAGAAGCTTCTGCACCATCCTCGACATCGGCTCCTACTACCACCCGTGATCCCTCGTCAACGAATTGATGTTCGACACCACAACCGCATCCAGCCCATACGAGCACGAACTGATCGCTATAAGAACAGCCCAGTCCCAACCATTGTAAAAATTATCAATAACTTGTAATCAACCAGAGTATTCACTCCCAGTAAATCCTACTTCATGCACTGTCACTGTGTTGAAATGCCCTGGAGTACAGTATGACCTTCTCCTTACCTAGTCAGTATATATCATATTTGTATCACTTAAGTTACTTGTATATTATTTGTAAATCAAGAGACCCATTGCCCACACATATATGGAAAATAATAATAATAATAATAATAATAATAATAATAATAATAATAATAACATCAGTAATCATTAGCATTACACTAAATATTTCCCCTGGAGTTTTATCATAGTTTTTAGAAAAGTTTGGTTGTCAGCCCAGGTTGGTAATTTACGAGTTTCGGAAAATAGTGTTGGAACGAAATTACTCGCTCGGAATTACAGTGTGTTAGGGGGGGCCTCAGATTCACCCAAATTTGTACAGTGTAATTTTTACTCCCGGGTGAAGGTGTTAGACCGTGCCTGACTGGTTTAATTAACTTACGACACAAAGATGATCCTCAAATAATTCGTAAAGTTAGAGTTTCCTTAATAGATGATGGATGACCTCTCTAACTGGGTCACTTTAGCTATGACACTCACGGACACATACGCATGCATACACACCACACCCACACCACCACACTCCACCACACCACCACACTCCACACACACTTTACTCTCAGTGGTAAAAGGTGTGTGAAAAATAAGCCATTGTATATTTTGGTCAATAGTTGGTAGGTGGCAGGAGACCGGAGGAGGGAACGAAAGGGGCGTGTGAGGAGGAGGAGAGGGGTGAAGGGTATAAGGAAGAGGAGGGAAAAGAGGAGGGTGGTATAAGGGGAGGAGGAGGAAGAGAAGGAGGGGGTTGAAGGAGGAGAAGAGGAGGAAAAGAATGGTACGAGAGGAGGAAGAGGGAAGGAAAATAATGTGAGGTAATAGAAACAGTCCACACACACACACACACACACACACACACACACACACACACACACACACACACTGGCTGTACCAAATGCCTTCAGTAGTCTCGCTTATAAACAGCTACTGTATTATGTATCACCAAATGTGTTGAGAAATGTTAAAAGAGACGATGGTTGTGGAAACTGGGACACACTCAGTAAATCTCTACTTCACTTTAACACCCCGTCTCTCCCTCTCTCTCTCCCATTTTTTTCTTCTATTTTTCTCTTGCTTTTTCTCTGCCGTTTTCTCTCTCTTGCTTCCCACTCCCTCCTTTCTCTTCCTTCTCCTTTTTTCTCTCATTCTCCTTCCCTTTCTCTCACTCTCCCTCCTTCTCTTCTCTCTAGCTAAGAGTTCCAGAAGAATAATCTCAGCGATTTGAGATACTGTGTCTGTGAGAGAGAGAGAGAGAGAGAGAGAGAGAGAGAGAGAGAGAGAGAGAGAGAGAGAGAGAGAGAGAGAGAGAGAGAGAGAGAGAGACTTTTGAATTGGCGTCATGAAATCTTTACCATGTGTAATAAAGTGCACTGAACTTTGCCTCTCCACACATAGCCCCTAGCTGACACTGGCTGACCTCATTGCAGCTGACAGACTGACACACGATCCCTAGCTGACCTCCACTAGTTGACTGAATGATACACGATCCCTGGCTGACACTGGCTGCCCTACACTAGCTAACAGACTAACACACCGATCCCTAGCTGACACTGGCTGCCCTACACTAGCTAACAGACTAACACACCGATCCCTAGCTGACACTGGCTGCCCTACACTAGCTAACAGACTAACACACCGATTCCTTGCTAACATTACCAGACCTGTACCAGCTGACAAACAGACACAAAGACATCCCTCTAACTCTGTCTGACCATATAACCGCTGACAGGTCACAGACAGATGCTTGCTATCACTGCCTTTCCCTACAGAAACTGACAGCCAAACAGACAAGCTACTATAGCACCAATCTAGCCCCATAGACAAGCTATCTACGGCATCTGTCTGTCTTTATACCAGTTGACAGGAGGAAGGGGTGGGGGTAGACAGGGCGTTTTTATCGTAGTTGACAGACAGAACGGCAAATATTATCAGTGACTTTTTTTTTACAGACTCAACACTATCTTGTACCAGGACGAGTGAGGAGGAGGGCGATAGGCTTAAGAAAGGGGGGAGAAACAGAAGGAAGAGATAGGAAGGAGAGGAAGGGGGAGGAAGAGAAGAAGATGAGAGAAGAGGAGGAAGAAGGGGAACCAGTAGAGAAGATCCCCTTGAAGTAGGTGAGCGAAGGGTTCTTAAGTTACCCCCTTAATATTTTTTTTTTTACTGATCACCCTATCACATACTGACAAGGTTTCACAAAATATCTCACCACCACTCCCTACCACCACTACCTACTACCACCACTCCCTACCACCTACCACCACTACCATTTATGTCGTTAGAAAAAAAATTAAAACAAATCCTAAATAAAAGAAATAGAACAAGATAGGAAAAAAAAGCATTAAAAAAGGTACGGGGCTTTTTTTTTCCCCTATAGGTCGTGATAATAAAAAGTGGTCAGAAAAATAAATATAATAATTGGAAGAAAAAAAATTAAATAAAAATAAAAGAGGAAAAAATAAAATAAAATGAGAGAAAATAGAGAAAATAAAGTGAGATAAAATAGAGGAATTAAAGCGATTTTTATAGCAGTGAATCTCAAATCTGAAGCATTTTACGTTTAGAGATTTGCCTAAGATGGGGCTTTTAAAATACCCTGGGTCTTGGATATATATATGTGTGTATGAAGTATGTGTGCGTATTTTTACTTAAGCACACACACACACAGACTAGTATACATAGACAAACACACAAACACCTAAAACATTCTCCAACACACACACAAAACACCAGCAAGTAAACATTGTTAATAAGTTACCACACTAAGCATGACGTCCTCTCATGTTTAACAATTTCTCTCTAACAAATAAGAAAATATAACTGGAGCTACACGTTAATAATGAATTCTAAATATAATATTACTGTATGTTGTGTAATGTCTGATTAATCCGTTTGGTGCTGTGAGAGTAAGTAACAATTATAATTATTTTTATCACGGTATATTTACGACACAGTTACATTATTCAACCACTATTTTGTTTTTATACACAAGAAAAATAAAAAACATTTCTCTAATTACATAGGAATAATGAGCTGTTTTTTTTCATATACAAGCTTTTTCTGGTTCATGTTGTGTGGTGAGTTTTTCTGAACATAAACGGCGCAATTAGTTCATCTCTGGGTAAATATTTCATAATTGTGCTGAAAGAATAAAAAAAGTATTTATTTGTATGAAAAACAAACACAAACACTCTAATGAGCCCGTAAATAACACTTTTATATTACAAAACTACATTATTGTATTATATTAAACTGTTTGCGATAAAATATATCAAAACTGAATCACAGAAGTATAATTTTCCCTCGTACATGAATCGCTTGTAACTTGAGATACGAGATAAATTCTGACTATTTAACTTAATCTAATAGAAAACAGTCATTAAAAAAGCTAACTATACAAAATTGCGTTGAAAAAATATAACACAAGGGACGAAGGTTTCTTGACAACCCTAACGAGACACCGCAAGTCACAGTGTTCATTCTGAAATTCATCGATCACCCCAGGTACAACTATATTTTGGAGTGACGACAAGAATATTATTAAATTTATATTAAAATTCCACCGTAATGACCTTAAGGTTGGTTAGGTTAGGTTTTAGGCCAGTTGGCAATCGATTCTCTTTCTCTCTATTTTCTCATACATACATATATGCATACAGGCAGACATAATAATGGTTGCCCTTTGTGTAACGAGGATGGCCAGCCCAAGGGCCACCTAGGCGTGAATTTGTTTAAGGTGTAGAAGCTGTCGCCAACATAGCAACCACACCCTGAGTTAACGAGCTGCATGACCCAGTGTTTAAGGTGTAGAAGCTGTCGCCAACACAACAACCACACCCTGAATTAACGAGCTGCATGACCCAGTGTTTAAGGTGTAGAAGCTGTTACCAACACAACAACCACACCCTGAGTTAACGAGCTGCATGACCCAGTGTTTAAGGTGTAGAAGCTGTCGCCAACACAACAACCACACCCTAAGTTAACGAGCTGCATGACCCAGTGTTTAAGGTGTAGAAGCTGTCGCCAACACAACAACCACACCCTGAGTTAACGAGCTGCATGACCCAGTGTTTAAGGTGTAGAAGCTGTCCCCAACACAACAACCACACCCTAAGTTAACGAGCTGCATGACCCAGTGTTTAAGGTGTAGAAGCTGTCGCCAACACAACAACCACACCTTGAGTTAACGAGCTGCATGACCCAGTGTTTAAGGTGTAGAAGCTGTCACCAACACAACAACCACACCCTGAGTTAACGAGCTGCATGACCCAGTGTTTAAGGTGTAGAAGCTGTCCCCAACACAACAACCACACCCTAAGTTAACGAGCTGCATGACCCAGTGTTTAAGGTGTAGAAGCTGTCACCAACACAACAACCACACCCTAAGTTAACGAGCTGCATGACCCAGTGTTTAAGGTGTAGAAGCTGTCGCCAACACAACAACCACACCCTGAGTTAACGAGCTGCATGACCCAGTGTTTAAGGTGTAGAAGCTGTCACCAACACAACAACCACACCCTGAGTTAACGAGCTGCATGACCCAGTGTTTAAGGTGTAGAAGCTGTCGCCAACACAACAACCACACCCTGAGTTAACGAGCTGCATGACCCAGTGTTTAAGGTGAAGAAGCTGTCGCCAACACAATAACCACACCCTGAGTTAACGAGCTGCATGACCCAGTGTTTAAGGTGTAGAAGCTGTCGCCAACACAACAACCACACCCTGAGTTAACGAGCTGCATGACCCAGTGTTTAAGGTGTAGAAGCTGTCACCAACACAACAACCACACCCTGAGTTAACGAGCTGCATGACCCAGTGTTTAAGGTGTAGAAGCTGTTACCAACACAACAACCACACCCTGAGTTAACGAGCTGCATGACCCAGTGTTTAAGGTGTAGAAGCTGTTTCCAACACAACAACCACACCCTGAGTTAACGAGCTGCATGACCCAGTGTCAAGGAATAGTCCGAGAAGACCGGACAATTCGCCAACTGCACTGGCTAACCATTACCCCGGAATACGATCTGCAAATCGATTAACATCCAGGTTCGCAATTAATGTCAGTACTCAGGTGGTGTAAGGCGCCACCTGTCAGTACTCATGTGGTGTAAGGCGCCACCTGTCAGTACCGAGCCATCTGTCTACCTGATATAAAAAATTAGCCCAAATTTTGACTCTTGGGGGAAAATATAATTTGTGTTTATTTGTATGTTTTGTGATGATGGGGCGTCGACTCCCACTGATGAAGTAATATTAAAAACTAAACCTTACTTAATAACTGCCATTAAGTACAATCACTACACTCTCAACACACTTTACAAAACACGAGAGAAATGCAAACTTTCTTAAGTAACTCGAAACACGCCAATAAACTTTATCAACCACAATTTACTTATAATCCACTTGAGGAATGATATTTAAATAAGTCTCCTCGGGTATAATACTTTAACAGGATGTTTCTACCGAGTTTATGATTTGTGATTTATGTAAGACACACGAGAGAGAAGGCGAGAGCGACGTCTACCCTCTACCACGTCTCAGAACACACTGACACACGTGGGGTGCGCGAGTGAGGGTGAGGCTGTGGGTGGAGGTCCAGTCGGGTCGTCCTCCGTCCCTCACTTGTCTTCCACCCACACCTCCTCCTCACACCCCCCCCCCACCCCAACACCCCCCCCCAACCCCAAAAAACACAGATTAAACCGATTTTCAAATGTCATGTCGCTTTATGTGGAACGAGGAATCCGATATTGGTGTCCTCTGAGTCCCACACACTTGAAATCGTGATGTTCAATGACGTCCCAACCAAACCTAACCTAACCTAACCTAACCAAACCTAACCTAACCCAACCAAACCTAACCAAACCTGACCTGACCTAACTTGACCAAACCTAACCTGACCTGACCTAACCTAACCTGACCTAACCTAACCTGACCTAACCTAACTTGACCTGACCTGACCTGATCTAAATAACCTAACCCAACCAAACCTAACCAAACCAAACCTAACCAAACCAAACCTAACCTAACCTGACCTAACCTAACCTAACCTGACCTAACCTAACCTGACCAAACCTAACCTGACCTGACCTAACCTGACCTGACCTAACCTAACCTGACCAAACCTAACTTGACCTGACCTGACCTGATCTAAATAACCTAACCTAACCTGAGGCTGTGTGACCGCATGATGCTTTACATAAACAAGGTTAAGATATGTTGGAAATAAGCAAAAAATAAGGGAAAAAGAGTTAGAGTTTGGTAAAGTTAGGTCAGGTTAGTTAGGTTAGGTCAGGTTAGTTAGGTCAGGTCAGGTTAGTTAGGTCAGGTCAGGTTAGTTAGGTCAGGTCAGGTTAGTTAGGTCAGGTCAGGTCAGGTTAGTTAGGTCAGGTCAGGTCAGGTTAGTTAGGTCAGGTCAGGTCAGGTTAGTTAGGTCAGGTCAGGTTAGTTAGGTCAGGTCAGGTCAGGTTAGTTAGGTCAGGTCAGGTTCGTTAGGTCAGGTTAGTTAGGTTAGGTCAGGTTAGTTAGGTCAGGTCAGGTTAGTTAGGTCAGGTCAGGTTAGTTAGGTTAGGTTTGAATTTAATCACCATAAGAAACAAGAATGCCGGGGGGAGGGGGTGAGGGCCAATAACCTCCACCATGACCTAACAACTTGTAAACAATCTTAGGGTAATTACGACTAAACTACCCTATTATTAGTATTATTTTCCTCTAATACCTCCCGGTGATAAGAGAGGAGGTGTGCGGTGGGTCAGGAGGCACAACACTCGAGTGATGTTCTAAGAGTCGTTGGTTCGAGTGATCAAAAGTCAAGTGGTGAATGATGTAAAGAGAGAGAGAGAGAGAGAGAGAGAGAGAGAGAGAGAGAGACGTCTGGGGGAAGAGAAGGCGTGCAGATGGTGTCAGGTGTCAGGAGGGAGAGAGATAGCGAGGTGTGACTGACGGTTCATTAACGTTCCTGATGGTTGTGATGTTCATATGGACTGGCTGGGCACGCAACTACCTCAAGGACACACGTTCGAAGGTCTCCATGTACAACTCACTTCAAAGTACGTGTTTCATACCCGAATGAATCAAGAATTAAAATTAAATGAGATGATACAACGCCGCCTGTGGTTGAGATCCTGAACTGCATGTACCATTAACCTGTGAACATTCTTAGTTAAAATGTCCCTTACCTGAGGAAGTTATAGTGAAGTAACTCACTACACCGTGTTATAGTGAAGTAACTCCCTACACCGTGTTATAGTGAACTGTTAACTCACTACACCGTGTTATAGTGAACTGTTAACTCCCTACACCGTGTTATAGTGAACTGTTAACTCACTACACCGTGTTATAGTGAAGTAACTCACTACACCGTGTTATAGTGAAGTAACTCCCTACACCGTGTTATAGTGAACTGTTAACTCACTACACCGTGTTATAGTGAACTGTTAACTCACTACACCGTGTTATAGTGAACTGTTAACTCCCTACACCGTGTTATAGTGAACTGTTAACTCCCTACACCGTGTTATAGTGAACTGTTAACTCACTACACCGTGTTATAGTGAAGTAACTCACTACACCGTGTTATAGTGCAGTATTAACTCCCTACACCGTGTTATAGTGAAGTAACTCACTACACCGTGTTATAGTGAACTGTTAACTCACTACACCGTGTTATAGTGAAGTATTAACTCACTACACCGTGTTATAGTGAACTGTTAACTCACTACACCGTGTTATAGTGAAGTGTTAACTCACTACACCGTGTTATAGTGCAGTATTAACTCACTACACCGTGTTATAGTGCAGTATTAACTCCCTACACCGTGTTATAGTGAACTGTTAACTCACTACACCGTGTTATAGTGAAGTATTAACTCACTACACCGTGTTATAGTGAACTGTTAACTCACTACACCGTGTTATAGTGAAGTATTAACTCACTACACCGTGTTATAGTGAAGTATTAACTCACTACACCGTGTCATAGTGAAGTATTAACTCACTACACCGTGTTATAGTGAACTGTTAACTCACTACACCGTGTTATAGTGAACTGTTAACTCACTACACCGTGTTATAGTGAACTGTTAACTCACTACACCGTGTTATAGTGCAGTATTAACTCACTACACCGTGTTATAGTGCAGTATTAACTCACTACACCGTGTTATAGTGAACTGTTAACTCACTGCACCGTGTTATAGTGAAGTATTAACTCACTACACCGTGTTATAGTGAAGTATTAACTCACTACACCGTGTTATAGTGAACTGTTAACTCACTACACCGTGTTATAGTGAACTGTTAACTCACTACACCGTGTTATAGTGCAGTATTAACTCACTACACCGTGTTATAGTGCAGTATTAACTCACTACACCGTGTTATAGTGAACTGTTAACTCACTACACCGTGTTATAGTGCAGTATTAACTCACTACACCGTGTTATAGTGAACTGTTAACTCACTACACCGTGTTATAGTGCAGTATTAACTCACTACACCGTGTTATAGTGAACTGTTAACTCACTACACCGTGTTATAGTGAACTGTTAACTCACTACACCGTGTTATAGTGCAGTATTAACTCCCTACACCGTGTTATAGTGAAGTATTAACTCACTACACCGTGTTATAGTGAAGTAACTCCCTACACCGTGTTATAGTGAACTGTTAACTCACTACACCGTGTTATAGTGAACTGTTAACTCACTACACCGTGTTATAGTGAACTGTTAACTCCCTACACCGTGTTATAGTGAACTGTTAACTCACTACACCGTGTTATAGTGAACTGTTAACTCCCTACACCGTGTTATAGTGAAGTATTAACTCACTACACCGTGTTATAGTGAACTGCTAACTCCCTACACCGTGCTATAGTGAAGTATTAACTCACTACACCGTGTTATAGTGAACTGTTAACTCACTACACCGTGTTATAGTGAAGTGTTAACTCACTACACCGTGTTATAGTGCAGTATTAACTCACTACACCGTGTTATAGTGACAACAATCGCCTTATGTTTGATTAACGGCAGCAGTGGGGCGAAAACGGAAACTGGGGGGAGGGGAGGAGGGGGAGGAGATTCAGGGGGAAGGGGAAGAGGAGGGGGAAGGGAGGAGGAGGGAGGGGAGGAGGAAGGAAGAGGAGGAAGGAGGAGGAGGAGGAAGAGGGGGAGGGGAGCCGTATACAACTCTACATCCCGACAAATCGTAAAATTAAACATAGAATAGATATCGTAAAACCAATCTGTAAAGTCCCTATCGTGGGAGGCTATCGTAAGAAGGTGGTATTAATCAGCTCGTGTTGTGGTTTGGTATAACAAGACTTACAGATATACCATAAATAATGAACCAAACTCACCAACAACTACAACAATTGATAACACTACTCACTGTTAAAGTCAATAAACCCACGAGACGAACACCTCACACACAATGAATCACTTGCTTGCTTGTTTGGGGACTTGTGGCCACTTCGAACATTGAGGCACATGAATTTCTCGACAAAACAGAAGAAGACCCTAGACATACACCTCCGGATGGTCCACTGACCGTCAGGGCTCAGTGCTGCCGCTTACGGTAGTTCTCACGGCCAGTTGCAATACGTCACATAAGAGAAAACGTCTAAAATTATTGAGTAACTGAATTAAACAGTGGAAATAAATAGAAAATATTCAAAGACGATATTTATTGATATTGAAATACGTTTTATTTTGGTACGGAATAAAAAAGAAGTCGTAATAAGGTTTAGAAAAAAGTAAATTTGTAACAAAATGTGCATATATTTTCCCATTTTGTAGTGAAATACAAAGGTAATATACACAATGACATATACAGTACTTGGTATTTACAATTTTCACTTGACTGGTATGAAACACATCCTCCACATTTGTGAGCCATTTCAGACGAAATGATTAAAGATGTTAAAGTCTGCATAAAAAGAATATTACTTTACTTAGTTTTGGTCAGATTCACATTGGAAAAGATTCTTTCTACATCACCATTTGATGTGGGCAAAAACAATATCTTGAGAGCAAACTATGGGAGCTCACGGAAATATGGTTCACCAAAATCATCTTTCATACTTTAAATTTCCAAGTAGAGTGGCTCTGCATTTCTGAAAGCATGTGCTACTGCTCATGACGCCCAGAGCCCCACTGAATCACTCACATCATGCCTTTTTCACCAGTACATACACCCCAACACTAGATGACATCAAGAAGGCCTTTTTTGCCGACCTCAACAGAGTGCTAACCTCTATCCTCAGAGAAGACAAGGTTGTGCTCCTTGGTGACTTCAATACCAGAGTTGGCAGAGTTGCTGACATTTGGCAGAGAATCATAGGGAGAAATGGACTAGGCAAGTGTAATCCAAACGGCCTACTTCTCCTCAGCAAGTGTACTGCACTGCACTATCACCAATACCTTGTTAAGGCAGGCCGACAAGTTCAAGGGTTCGTGGCAACTCCCATGAGCCAAACACTGGCATCTCATTGATTACATCATTGTCAGAGAAAAAGATAGCCGAGATGTTCTCATCCCCCGAGCCATGATGGGTCTGACCACTGCGACACTGATCCTCAGCTAGTCAGAGTCAATATCTCACTTCACGTTGCCCCAAAACGGCGAAGGCAACAAGAAGCCTCCAGAACAGGTTTTAATACTAAGCATCTGGATGATCCAGCAATAGCACATGCTTTCAGAGAGCAGCTCGACCATGAGTTGATAAAACAACCTGACAACAAACAGCTGAAATCCTAATGCCAAATGGGATATTCTAGATACTGTCATGACAAAAACCTGCAGAGAGACCCTCGGCCAGATCGAAAGAATACACCAGGACTGGTTTGATGAAAATGACCCAACAATCAATGTACTCATCGATGATAAACGTGCTGCTTTAACCTACTGGTAGAACAACCTTCAGTCTTGGACCAAAGCTGATACCTTCTGCAAGAAGAAAGCTGCGGCCCAGCACGAGATCAGCAAAAGATGCGCGAATTTTTCAATTCCACTAAAACATAATATGGACCAAACACTCATGGAGCAGCCCCCCTCCGCTCATGTGACGGTAACTCCATAATTAAAGACGATGAAGAAACCTCCTTCAGCACTGGAAAGAGCACTACCATTCGCTGCTCAACCGAAAGACCGATATGGATGTTCTGACTACCCAGCAGGTCCCTCAGCACCCAGAGCTGACCCACCTCAGCTAGCCTCCATCCCTGGATGAGGAAGCTGCTGCCATTAAACAGATGAAAAATAACAAAGCCTCTGAGCCTGATGGAATCCCAGCCTAAATGTATAAAGCAGGAGGACCTCTGGTTACCAGCCGTCTCCACTCTCTCCTGGAGAATATATGGGATAAGGGGGAAATCCCCCAAGCTTTTAAAGACGCCTCCATTGTCAATATTTATAAGAATAAGAGAGACCGGTTAGACTAAGGCAACTACCGTGGGATCTCGCTGCTGTTTGTAGCTGGCAAGATTATCACCCGAGTCCTCCTAAACAGACTACTACCGGAGGCAGAAAACTTCCTCCCAGAATCTCAGTGTTGCTTTAGACCATCACGTGGTACCACTTGTGAGGGGGGGGGGGGGCGGTCTAGGCCTGCCACCAATGTGAGGGCGCGGGTTCCCTCTCTATCTCTACACCACCCTCATCTTACTTACTTCTCTTAGTCTTACTCTTACTCAGTTCCGTCACCTATTCTTTTGGTAGCATGGACATTCTTTTGGTAACATGGTCGAGGGTCTAGGCCCGTGGGTATGGTAATTCTGGTATCAAGTCACTTGGATGGAAATAAAGGTAAAATACTGTGGGAGAAATGAATACACCTAAAGTACTATAAAAACAAGTTTATTAATATGCAATCAATGGGGAAAGATATAGTATTAATCATATAACTACCAGGCTCAACTCCTGGGCTAAGTGCAAACTCAGTTCCTACATTCTTACTCTTAAATAATTAAATATACAGGAGTCTACTACCCAACATGGGATAATTATTTCCATCTAATTATCCCGAACATGCATGTTACAACCCTCTCTGTGGACATACACTTCCAAGGAGTAACCCAGGGTAGAGCACTGGGGCTCGACTTGTTGTTATTGTGGGGTAGCCAGACACATGGCGAGTCTGGGGTCTGGCCCAACGAAGCCTTGGGGGCACATTTTTCAGGCCGCATCGGTGCCACCGTTTCATATATGATCCCGGCTGGTTATTTACTACATCCGAGGCCGTTGTTGGATGGTTGCAAGAATCACAATGGGATCTGGAGAAATATTGAAGCAGCGTCAGAGAACATGACAACACAAACAAACTCTCTTGTCTAGACGACAGACGTATTTACGTTATATTACTTCTACACTGGGTGAATGACAATTCAACTGTTAAATCATGAACACTGGTGAACACTGATAGTCACTACAATCGACTGAATTAACTGAATGGCTACACACAAAAACATACCTGGAGAAATATGGGAGCAGTGTCAGAGCACGCTCTCCCTGGCTTGTCTTTAGTATATATACCCCTGAGTTGCCAGTGATCGCTACTCACGCAATGACAATAATTACAAACAAACTAACTGTTACTCATTCAAAGATGACCCTCAGTTGACAAAGGTCTGACGAATTACTTGAGTTGATTTACACAGACTAATTCAAGATTGAGCTTCCCAGGAGAAAGTGGAATAACAACGCATTGACAACTGTGTTCGAAGGCGGGACTTACTGGGAGGGATCACGAGGGTAAACACGCTCCTTCTAGGGGATTAGCTAACTCACTCATGTTTTGCGGGCGTGGAGTTTAATAAGAATCATTAGTTAAATAGATCAGCAGTCAACGTGACCATGACACACTGACATGATCTTTCTGCCTGGGTGTCTGCCATTGTGAGGCAACTCCACGATGACATGAATGAAAGTGTCCTGCACAATGGCACCCAGTCTGAGTTCTTCCCCATCCAAAAGGGGGTAGAACAAGGATGTGTACTGGCACCAACTCTCCTTTATATTTTCTTGGCTGCCTTCCTTACTCGTGCCAGTGCCAATTTAGCCGGCTGGGTGGACATCGAGTACCGGGTGAAGGGTCTTTTTAACACAAGATGACTCCAGGCAAGAACAAAGGTTTTGGCAGCTTCCATTACTGAACTTCAGTATGCAGACGACCTCACCCTTGTCACTCACTCTGAATGCGACCTACACAGATGTGTATGCACACTTCGGTCTTGAGGTGAATGTATGTAAGACTCAGATTCTCTTTCAGCCTGACCCTGGTTCAGCCACACCTCCACCCCAGCTTAACGGTACTACCCTCTCTAATGTTGACCACTTTCAGTATCTCAGCTCCTACCAGTCCACCACGGCAGACATCGATGAAGAGATTCAACATCGGATCAGATGTGCATCTCAAGTCTTTAGCAGACTCCGTACCCGTGTCTTCAGCTGTAGGGAGCTAAAATTATCTACAAAGTTGCATGTATATTGAGCAGCAGTCCTCCCCACCCTGCTATATGGCAGCGAGACATGAGTTACATACAGGAGGCACCTCAAAGCACTTGAAAACTTTCACCAACGTAGTCTACGTTCCATCCTCCGAGTTCGCTGGGAAGACAAGAGAACAAATGCCAGTATTCTCGCTGACACCAACTGTAGGAGCATGGAGGCTACCATTATCCATGATCAACTACGCTGGACTGGCCATGTTACCCTCATGGACGACAGTAGACTGCCAAAGCAACTGTAATGGTCATGATGGTCATGATAAGAGCTAACCTGAAAACCTTAAGGATTCATATTACGCTCAAACGTCCACAAAACCTTCTGAGTCCCCCAGTGGAAACGTTCCCCGTTTTCTATGTTTCCCCCGCCTTGGTCTATGGGAGTAGACGCTGTATGTTGGGACCTGTTGCCATCCAAACCTTTGTAATCAATTTAATTGTGCTTTCGATAGCTGAGTCAGAGCATTGTTAGTGAAGATGATAATAGAGAATGAAAATGAGTTCATAGTCCCAATTTCAACGTCAGAGTGTACAGTAAATTAATTCATCGGAATAGAAGTAGGTGGACTCCCTGGCCTGTTTTGAGTGAGGGCGCCGCGGGCATTTCAACCGTTAGTAAGTGCCCGTCCCTTCATCCATACAGGTATGCCTTCCACTCTGTGTTGTAATTCGCCCTTCTTTAAGTGATTTGACCCAATTAATAGTTGATTGTGCAAGTGTTACAGTAACGTAGTTGATATGCTCTGAGTGAAGTCATATTCACGTCTTTAACGTCCCCTGAAACGTGATGTTGTTGTCACCGGTTAGTAAGTGCCCGTCCCTTCATCCATACAGGTCCCCTGACGCTGATTCCCGTTTGTCTCCCGATCCCATGGTGATTCTTGAATCGCTCTACCATCCAACAACGGCCTCGGATGTATTAGATGTCCAGCCGGGATCATATATGAGAAGATGGTACCGATGCGGCCGGATTAATGTGCCCCAAGGCTTCGTTGGGTCAGACCCCAGTGGCGCCATGTGTCTGGCTACTCCACAATAACAAAGGCCGCGAGCCCCAGTGCTCTACCCTGGGTTACTCCTTGGAAGTATATGTCCACAGAGAGTGTTATAACATCTATTTTCCCCTTTGATTTTATATTAATAAACTTGTTCTTTGAGAATTTAAGGTGTATTCATTTCTCCCACAGTATTTTACCTTTATTTCCATCCAAGTGACCTGATACCAAAATTACCATACTCACGTGCCTAGACCCTCGACCATGCTACCCAAAGAATGCCCAGGCTACCAAGAGAATGTCCATGCTACCCAAGAATAGGTGACGGAACTGAGTAGAGTAAGAACTAAGAGAAGTAAATAAGATGAGGGTGGTGTAGAAACAGAGAGGGAGTCGGGCCCCCTCACATTGGTGGCAGCTCGAGAACACGCCCCCTCACATTGGTGGCAGCTAGAGAACACGCCCCCTCACATTGGTGTGCAGCTCGAGAACACGCCCCCTCACACAACTACTTTACAGTCACCTAACGAAGAGTAAACATAACGCTGGCGGGCAACTGAAGAGGTATAAGGATAGTCTTAAGACAAACCTGAAAAAGTGCCTAATGGACCCCCTCACCTGGGAGACGATTACTCCACACCTTAACACTTAGAGGAGCACCACAAGAGAAGGTGTCGATACTTTCAAGTTCGCCCGACTGCATACCAAGGCAGACGAGTGCCAATGACAGAAAGATGCTGTCGCTGCCCCTCCGCTCTAGATGTAGCCCTCCACATGTGCAACATCTGTGGACGATCCTGCTGGTCCTGTATTGGCCTCTCTAGTCACCTCAGAGGTCACCGACGAAGGTGACATCCTTAATAACTCATATCATTTTGTCATAACTGGATGATTGTCATACTCGATTCCAAGTGACAGCAAAGTAGTTGTAGAAGTAGTAGAGTGTTTGTGCGTGTGTGTGTGTGATAATAATGATAGAACTTTACATCAATTAAAAGTGTCCATAATTCCTCAACCACCTTTCATACATAAAAAAAAGTAATAATTATTCTTACTGTTATGCCGAGGCTTAATTTGGTGGTATTATTTTTTCAACTACTGTAGGTACAGTATTTTGATTATTTTCTATTCCAATCAGCAGTTATTTTGGCAGGTATAGGGAGATTTTTGTGTATATATTGATGTATTACCTAAGTAAGAATTTTCTAGAATGTATTACGTACATCATTTTTGTTATGATTTACCTACGTATTGTAAGCCCACATCATTCTACAGATCTCCAGGCATATATCATTCTGATGTGCAGTGCCTGGATGTCGCTAGAATGTTCTAGGCGTCTGAGACAAACTTCCTCCACCACTCACTGTCTTGCAAGCTTTCTTGACTACATACAGCTACTCCTCGACTTACGGCCAATTCGACTTACGACCACCCGGACATACGAATGCCACAGTCGTACAATTTTTTTTTTTATTACGTATTTTCGAGTCCCGGCCTTAGTGATTGCGCTGTGAACTGACAAAATTTTTGTTGGTAATTCCCTTTAAAATGACTGGCAAGCGTAAAAGTGTGAGTTCTCGTGGTGCTGAGAGGAAAAACAGACGCCCATTTTAGATTTTCTATGTAATATTTTCGTATTTTTGACTTACGACCTGGTTGTCGGTCCCTAACCCCATCGTAAGTCGGGGACTGACTGTATACCGCCAAATGGAAAAGCGATAAACGTCTGTGGCTGTCACCTTCACTGACTTCACCAAAGTATTTGACCTAGTTGATCACAATTTAATCATCAACAAAGCTATCGACCTCGGGTTTCGAAGAAGTCTTATACCATGGCTTACAGACTTCCTAAGTCTCCACTTTTCAGTCACTCACCTGTGGCGTCCCCCAAGGCACAAGGACAGGACCGCTCTGCTTCCTTATGCTTATCAATGATGCCCTATGAGAAACCCCTGCTGGCTGAAAATATGTCGACGACTCCACCTTTGGGATCAGTGTCAACAACTCGGCTCTCGACTATACCGCCCTCCAGGATTTATCGAACAGTTTCCAAAATTGAGCCACCAACAACCACGTCACCATCAACCATACCAAGACCATGGTTATGCACATCAACCTCTCCTCCGACCTTGTCCCACCCCCTTCCATTACTTTAGGTCCCAACACACTCCAGGTTGTGGACTCCACTAAGCTCCTCGACGTCACTATAGACAACAGTGAAGTTGTCAAATCCTCCAGTTTCCGTCTCCACCTCCTCCGCCGACTCAAGTCCCTCGGAGTTCTTGCCCCCGAGCTCATCAGTGTTTACTCAACATTCATACTTCCCAAGCTCACCTATGCCTCCCTGCCTGGTCTTCCTCCCTAAATGCCACACAACGTAAACACCTAGAAAAAGTGCAAAAGAGGGCATGCAAGATTATTCTCTCCCCTTCCTACTGCACATATTAAGAAGCGCTCAACACACTGACCCTCTCGGCTCTTTCTGACCATCACCACGACCTCATCTGCACATTTCAGGGGACGTTAAAGACGTAAATATGACTTCACTCAGAGCATATCAACTACGTTACGGTAACACTTGCACAATCAACTATAAATTGGGTCAAATCACTTAAAGAAAGGCGAATTACAACACAGTGGAATGGCCTATCTGTATGGGTGAAGGGACGGCACTCACTAACCGTAGAAATGCCCGCGGCACCTTCACTCAAAATAGGCCAGGGAGCCCACCTACTTCTATTTCGATGAATTAATTTACTGTACACTCTGACGTTGAAACTGAGACTATGAACTCAGTTTCATTCCCTACTATTATCCTCACTAACAATGCTCTGGCTGAGCTATCAAAAGCAAAATTAAATTGATTACAAAGGGTTGGATGGCAACAGGTCCCAACATACAGCGTCTGCTACGAAATCCGCGGATTATATTCAAAGTTCCCTTAAGACAAAGACGGGGAAACAGAGAAAACGGGGGACGTTTCCACTGGGGGACTCGGAAGGTTTTGTGGACGTTTGAGCGTAATATGAATCCTTAAGGTTTTCAGGTTAGCCGTTATCACGATCATGACAGTGAGATATCTACTGCTTCTGTATAAATGACCTGGCCGCTGGTAACCAGCGGTTGAGGTTAGGAAGCGGTGAAAGGGGTTCATAACACTGAATTTTGGAATTTTGGGGAGATTTTGGCAATACGTGTACAGGGAAATACTGTATTAAGTGTTATTACATCTGGTACCAGTCACTTGCACACTTACTGTATGAAATGGTGTAGTAAAATCTTAGCTGTGTATAGGATTCACTTCAATAACTCTCCTCCTTTAGTTGATAATCTCTTTCCTTTCTCTTCGCTACAATATTGCTTCATTCTCTCTCTCTTACATGTATTTTAACGGGCAATGTTCCGTGGATTTGGCATCCTGTGTACCGCCGGCAAGGCCGTGGGCTCGTAACACTCGTCTTGCCCGCGGTGCCCACCGTTTCTCTGTGGATGTCGGTCACACTATAATAACCCATTATAGTACCTCCTTCTTTCCTCACACAGCCAAACTGTGGAATGCTCTGCCTTCTTGTGTTTCCATACTCATACAATCTGTCTCACTTTAAAAAACTGGTTTTCCGGCATCTTCGTGGTGTAGATTAACACAGTATACAGTAATGTTTTTCTTCTCTATATTAATTTCTTTCTGTTCTTATTCCCCCCCCCCCCCCCCAGGCCCCGTTGTGGGTCGTTCGACCTGTGCCCGAGTGGGCTATTTCCCGTAAAAAGAAAATTATTCTGTACTTTACTTGGGAAGACATAATGATTTACAATAAAAAAACTGCATATTAATGTAAGAAACAAATTTTATTACTGTATTTTCATGGTACTGTATCAGTATATTCAATATACTGTATCAACTACATAATGAGTATTTGCACCAAATTCTGGTTAAAACACTTTACAGTATAAATGAAAAACATAACTGAATTGATTATAAAATTCACAGAAGTTACTTTCATACCCCAATACTTTATTTATTTATCAGTGAGAAGCTTTAATAAGGTATTAAGCTCAGACTAACCTTATCCTTTGAACACTTGGCTCATCACTCTGTACTAGTTCATGAAAGATATCCACACTACAATACAATATTTCTTTACTGATCAGTGGCAAAGAGGGTAAAAAGTACAGTGCATAGTGGAATACACGCCAGCAATGAAATAGCTACCGGTATACTTCTGAAAAAATTGTAACACATTTTTCTTTTTATTAAACATAAACATTATGTTTCAGACTGTGTACATAAAACAATGAACTGTATTTATTTTATAAAAGAAATGTTTAATAACTAAACTTTTTATGCTGTAACTCGGCTTACAGATAGTGATTCATTATTTTATCCCGAGAAACAACATTCAGCCACAAAACATTCACAAATATTTAACTTAACTTAATTCTACAATCTAATCCTTAATGTTTCTCACACTGCTATAAAAACATTGTGCTGCTTATGGTGTCTCTGAAAACATCATCTTTTATTTATTTTCTAAATTTCAACCATCTGCCCATTTAGTTAAATGACATTAATTCATTCTTATTACTGTACTGTGAGAGATGCGCTCTACTACGGTACAGGACCATATAAGTAGACCCCCCCTTGGTCATAGAAGTAAACCTACCGTATAAGTCGACTCCCCAACTCCAGCAGCTGTCAAGTGTTGTGAAGGACCAAGTGAACCATCAACAGAGGCAAACAAGCCACTCTATACACGACGTCATTAGTGACTGACCCAACATTCACAACAACACTAAACCCAGTTGACTTCCTGCTCATTCCACCACAGTCCACACACAGTCAGCAATAACAATAGGTGTTTAAATAAAACTACTGAGAAAAACTTTATTTCATCCATAACAGAAATAGAACAATTACTGTATATTAAAGGTAAATGTGAAGGTTGTAATACAAAATACTCTCACTTACGGTCATGATTTTAGAGGTCATCATTTTATACCCCTCTTACAAGTCGACCCCCTAACTTTGGACACTAAAAATTTGGCTTCAAAGGTCGACTTATACGCCGCCGTATACGGTACTCCCCTTCCACAACAAGGCCTCAAGAATACACCTGATATACCCTGTTGCTTCTCATGAAACATCATCATCCAGTATCTTGTAATAATAATAATAATAATAATAATAATAATAATAATAATAATAGTAATAATAATAATAATAATAATAATAATAATAATAATAACAATAATAATAATAAAGAAATACAGTACAAAAATAAAAAAAATAAAAAAAGGTCAATCGTGAGAAACAATATACAGGTACAGTATGTATGTTGTGTTGTCAATCGTGAGAAACAAGACCCTGCAATTGTGTGTAAATGAGGCAGATCACCAACCTGGTCACATATGGCAGCAGGGTCTACCATTAGACATCACATTATGCTTCCTCCTTGTTTGGAAGCTGCGTATTACAGTGATACAACAGTAGATACAAATATTCTAAGTAGTGAAGAATAACAAAAGCAAAATTTTGTTTCCTATAAAACTATACTTAAACTGCACTGTACGGTATGCAGCTCATGGCCAACTTTGAAACTAAAGAAAACCAAATTAAAATTTCACCAATCACTGAATTGCTATTAAAATGGTAGAGGACAATATAAATTAGGATCTTACTGATCACATCCTTAAAAAAAAACCAATTTTTCTAAGCACATTAGTTAGTTGTAAATATACTGTACAAGTCACCGGACGAGGATTACTTGCATGCTTCACACTTATACAGTATTAAAGATATCAACTTGGACAATTTTATTTGTCAACCAATTTTCATGATTTTTATATATGTTATGTCCATACTGTAATGTTAGTTATGAGTAATAAAAATAAAGATATACTAAATCAATAGAATTATCAAAGTTTCTTCTATATTACTGGCAAGTGAGTTCACACATGAGTGCTAGATTAGAGTTGACCTAAAGACATCAACAAAACTGATGGGATATTGCTACAGTAACACCTCCCTCTATATTCATACTAGATTCATGAATGAATTTCAAATTTGACAGTCTGATTTTTAGGAAACAAACATGAAATATCAAATTTTGGGGTAGAATATGAATGTCTAACCGCCACATACATCCTTGTTCATCAGTAAACTTCATCATATATGTATGGTGATTATTTTTTATACGACATGTATACTAGAAGCATTAAAACATGTTTGCAATTGCAATTATGATAATAATCAATACTTATTTATCCTTAGGGCTTGCTCAGGGCACCCACCCCTTCTCACGATGATTCCAGTAATACCTGTGAGCATTGTTCACACCTTGCGGATTCCCTACACTTCTTGAATGCACAACGTGGGCAATCCCTATTGGGATCCTCAAGCTAAATGATCTTGAATGCGGCCATAACTTTCAAGCATTTTGGCCAGGCACTTTGTTATAAAATACAGTACAGTACAGTACTGTATATCAAAATTTCAAGAAATTTCAATTTGATATTTCTATGCCATCTGATGAATAATTATCATGCAAATTATTTGTGTGATAGTCATCAACACAATTAATGAATTGTTGGAATTATTTTTTTATTTTTTTATATTTAGTGAGTTTTTTCATACTAAATTCAACTTCTCCTAATTTATTCTTTTTAATAACGAAAAAGTACGACCAACAAATTCATTTTATTTCCTTGCACTTTCAAATGAGACTATATTCTTGAAAACCTGCCCATAAATGGTGGAGAAATACAGTAAACTCTCGATAACTTGGAAGTTCATATAACTCAGCATGGATGTGGTCTCGGAATGTATTAGTATAATTCAGGAAATGGCAAGATATTTAAAATTATTTGGGAAAATCTTGACATATCTGGCCACCTGCATCACCTACCATACCTCTGTGTCACCTACCATAACTCTGTGTCACCTACCATGCCTCTGTGTCACCTACCATACCTCTGAGTCACCTACTGTACCTCTGAGTCACCTACCATGCCTCTGTGTCACCTACCATACCTCTGTGTCACCTACCATACCTCTGTGTCACCTACCATACCTCTGTGTCACCTACCATGCCTCTGTGTCACCTACCATACCTCTGAGTCACCTACCGTACCTCTGAGTCACCTACCATGCCTCTGTGTCACCTACCATACCTCTGTGTCACCTACCATACCTCTGTGTCACCTACCATACCTCTGTGTCACCTACCATGCCTCTGAGTCACCTACCATACCTCTGTGTCACCTACCATACCTCTGTGTCACCTACCATACCTCTGTGCTACCTACCATGCCTCTGTGTCACCTACCATACCTCTGTGTTACCTACCATACCTCTGTGTCACCTACCATACCTCTGTGTCACCTACCATACCTCTGTGTCACCTACCATACCTCTGTGTTACCTACCATGCCTCTGTGTCACCTACCATGCCTCTGTGTTACCTACCATGCCTCTGTGTCACCTACCATACCTCTGTGTCACCTACCATACCTCTGAGTCACCTACCATACCTCTGTGTCACCTACCATGCCTCTGTGTCACCTACCATACCTCTGTGTCACCTACCGTACCTCTGAGTCACCTACCATGCCTCTGTGTCACCTACCATGATGCTTCATTCTTCGCCCACAGTGCTAGTCAGTGTTACTTTTTTACACTTAGTTATTACACGTACAATCAAAGACAAAAGTCGTGTCGTGGTTTTGTCCGAAGATTAAATATAACTCTTGAAACAATATGAGAGCCCCCTACCACAAGGCAGAGCGCACCCCTTCGGCATATGTTTTCACCAAGTTTCACGACAAGACTTTTTAGTCCTTCATTGTACACATACTGTATATGGGTCGATAGTTTTTTTTTTTATTGTTGTAGGAGGGGGAAGTGCCTCAATAAGTTGGAATTTGGGATAACTCGACAAGGCCAGAGCCCCATGTGCCAAGTTATCGAGGGTTTACTGCATCTGAAAATGCTATAAAAACCCTATTTTGAGTAAGTGCGCTGCAGTGAGGGCTGCGGCGAGCAATGAATCTTATGTCTGATCGCTTCAACAGTTGAAAGCGTACTGACTTCTCCAGCTAGCCCAGCACCTCCTCCATCCTCCCTCCCTCTCTCCACATCATAGTAACATAACAGAAAGATGCCAGACAGCACCAGAGAAAACTGAAGTAAGTTACTAAAGGTTGTTGACACGTGTCAGACTGACCTTGAGCACACATGTGAGGGTAGGGGGGTAGGGGCGAAGGGGGGGGGGGGGGGGGGCATTTAACTGTCCACTAATTACCAAATATCCATAAACAACTTTGATATTGTGGGAGTAGTTACTGGAAGGGCGAACAAAGCTCCGAGATTTATTTTTTAATACTTTTCAATCACTTCGCCTCATGTGGTTTCTTAAATAGACTGCAAATGTGATTTACTTTTGTTTTCATCGACACACAGGTCCTGCGGTGATTTACAAGACCTTTCTCCAGAGCAAAAAAGGTTCCACAACCATTGCACACTTTAAGATTACTCAAAGCAGCTCTATATCTATTTAATATCGGACTCTTATTCTTGAAGGAGGATTCAGTGTTGTTGATGACAGCAGAATCCCCCTTTAATCCAAAAAAAGAAGAGCGTTGTGTACGAGAACCTGTGCGTGCTGGACCGCTTGATGACGGCACCTCTGGACTCTCACGAACCAAGTGGAGTAAACCATCCTTATTACTTGTTGTGGACGGTTGGATGCATCTGCTTGTACCTGGCAGTGTCGGTAGAGATGAGGTTCTGTTGGTTGAAGCATCGCTGGACTGTGCAGTGCTAAAGCTGTTTCTGGCTACTGTTGCTACAGGCAATGAACGTAATGTTACTGCTGACACTTTCTGAGGTGGTATTACTGTTGAATTTGGAGTTAACATCACTGTTGACCTTGTAGTTGGCATCACTGTTGACCTTGTAGTTGGAATCACTGTTGACCTTGTAGTTGGCATCACTGTTGACCTTGTAGTTGGCATCACTGTTGACCTTGTAGTTGGCATCACTGTTGACCTTGTAGTTGGCATCACTGTTGAGTCTGTAGTTGGCATCACTGTTGACCTTGTAGTTGGCATCACTGTTGACCTTATAGCTGGCACCACTGTTGATTTTGTAGTTGGCATCACTGTTGATTGTGAAGTTAGCATAACTGTTGATTTTGTAGTTGGCAACACTGTTGATATCGTAGTTGGTATCACTGTTGGCTTTGTAGGCACTATTCCTGTTGAGGATTTTCTAGGTGTTAATTCTGTTTTGTTTAATTGTATTTTAGTTGAAGAATCTGGTACCCCAATGCCACAACAGAGGTCAGGGTGCCATCTGGGGAAGGTATCTCCTGAAGGGTGCCACCTGGGGAAAACACCACAAGTTACTTTATCATGACTTGTATTGTGTGATCTATCAACACTATCTGTCATGTGCTGTAACTCAAGGCAGTGTTTTGTTCCAACTTTCTTCTCTTCTGGGGAATTTTGGGTGATCCTCCAAGGTTGACAGACTTCAGTTAAATCTTCACCGAGTTTCATTATATGTGCTAAACTATAGACAGAATTGGTATCTGGCGGTTCTCGAAGACATTGTTGAATTCCTGGCATGTACTCATCATCACTCGCCCCTTCACCATCTCCAAACATTCCTGTCATAATAGCCAATATTTCGCCCTCAGTCATTGTCAAAGAGGCGGAAGGAGGATTTTTATGTAAATTGAATACTTTATCTGAAGAATGAGCACTAGAGATAACGCTCAGAACATTATTTCCCTGAGTGGATTTACCTAGGACGTTCAGTGGAAGAGTATGTGAGTTGTTATTCTTCACCAGTGAGAGCTCTACAGGAGCTGTGAGTTTTGACTCTTTATCTACCTCTCTGAACATTACTTTATCCTTTTCCTGCAATGTGATGTTACCAGGTGTGGATGATACTTGGTTTAATTCAAAGGCCTCTGTCAAATTTTTCTTACCTTTAGAGCTTTTATCTGTACAAGAAAATATAACTGGCAGTAATTCTGTGGCCTGTACATCTGTGCGTACACTTTCTTTACAGACCTCATTTAAAGCCTTCACCTTCTTAGATTTATAAGTGTTGGTGAATTTTCCTTTGCTAGTTTTATGGTATAAGAGAGGTATTTTCGCATACGTTTTACTCCTGAGAAACAGAGACATAGGTGGTTTCCTTGTTCTCCAGTTTTGCTGGAGTGTTCCTTCTGAAGACTGACTACCTGACTGCTCCACCTACAAACAAAACAAAACAAATAAGAAATAATAAGAAATAAAGAATTGCTACAACAATCCATCTCTGGTGCAACAGCTAAAAGTTTATAATATGAATAGAAATTAAGGTTTCTTATTTTTTAGTAGTTTCAATATCCTGGGATTCTGGGACAAAACCAGTCCTTGTCTCTAGAGTTCAAAGTTTATGTAAATAAGGGTACAGTACTTAAGCACAAAAATTAACATAACCTGTATAGTTTTAATTAAAAAGACATAAACATAGTAATCGCCCCGTTAGTTGGAATAATGGATGTGGTGTTTCCGGGTACCTATCGAGAAGAATTTTCTCATCTCGGGGAAAAATTGCACATCTACATAATTTTTCCAGGCATTGGTGAATGTTTCCGCGTCCAAACTACACATCTGGCGCAGAGTATCATTGCTATGGAGGCTTATCTGCAGTCGGACAGCCACAGAACGGTATTTATTTATGCAAAAATGGAAAAACACGAACAAAATCTAGTTAGTACAGAGGAAAGTTCATGTGACTGTGGTAGCACTCAGCAGCTGCATCTAAGGAGGCAGTGGTAAATGATTAATTAATAAGCACAGTACTTTATCATATACTAAGTGCTTCTATTTTTTTTATTAACAGGTAGTACAGTATATTACAGTGTACTTAATATACCATAAGAAACACTCTTCTTCTCTGTGTGATTCTCTTATCACTCTACCGTTACATTAAGGAGCGGTCACCAGTAAAAATACTTGTGGCTAACATAAAGGTGTAGGTACTGTATGGCAATGATGGGCACTATATTTTTTTAAGGAAAAAACGTAAGAAATGTTCATACCACAGTCCGTAAGATCAGTTCTAATTAACACTCTTGGGGTTATCGTATGTAAAATTGCGTACGATATAAATTATCGCTTTAGGGTTTTCATACTGCAATCAAGGATACCACGCCAGTTTATCTTTGGGAACGATTTTCCGAGAAAATTTCAATTCCGGCCACCGGAGAGTTTAGGCTTGAGGGATTCTGGGTAACGGAGATATTACTGTACACAGTACAGTCTCTTCTCGACTTACGACGGCCGTGCTTGTATAAAATATTTTTCACATTACGTATTTTCGAGTCCCGAAATTAGTGATCGCACAGTTTACTGACAAAATTATAATTTGTAATTCCCTTTAAAATGGCTGGCAAGCGTAAAAGTGAGAGTTCTCGTGGTGCCGAGAAGAAAAAGAGACACCCATTTTAGAATTTCTATGTATTATTTTCGCCTTTTCGACTTGCGACCCGGTCGTCGGGACGGAACCCCGCCGTAAGTCGAGGAGAGACTGTACATACAATAATGTGACCTTCTAGTATTGTACTGCACAGATTTAATAAAAATATATTTGATAACAATCTTTTCTTTCGGTACAATATTAGATGCTTGAGGGAGATGGGGCTGGTTAGAAGACCCTCACTGTATGACACAATGAAACAGTCTCCAATACACACTGGAATGTGACTTACAGTGTCTTTCCTCACACACACGGCATCTGAGCCACCTCTTATCTTTTATTTTCACTGAACAGAGTATCAGTGTCCAAACTGCTTTTATTATAAACAAGGCACGACCTCTTTTGCTTACCATACTTGCAGCTTGGGCAGGTGTAGCAGTAGGTGTAGCTGGGGCATGTGCAGCTGGGGCACGAACAGCAGTAGGTGCAGCTGGATCAAGTACAGCAGTAGGTGCAGCTGGATCAAGTACAGCAGTAGGTACAGCTGGATCAGGTACTGCTTGATCAAGTACAGCAGTAGGTGCAGCTGGATCAAATACAGCAGTAGGTACAGTTGGATCAGGTACTGCTTGATCAAGTACAGCAGTAGGTGCAGCTGGATCAAGTACAGCAGTAGGTGCAGCTGGATCAAATACAGCAGTAGGTACAGCTGGATCAGGTACTGCTTGATCAATTACAGCAGTAGGTGCAGCTGGAGCAGGTACTGATCGGTCAAGTACAGCAGTAGGTATAGTTGGATCAAGTACAGCAGCAGGTACAGCTGGAGCAGGTGCAGCATTAGGTACAGCAGGGGCAGCTGAATCAAGTGCAGCACTAAGTACAATTAGATGAGGTACACCAGTAGGCACAGCTGGGGCATGTGCAGCAGGGGCAGGAACAGCAGTAGGTGCAGCTGGATCAAGTACAGCAGTAGGTACAGCTGGATCAGGTACTGCTCTATCAAGTACAGCAGTAGGTACAGCTGGATCAGGTACTGCTCGATCAAGTAAAGCAGTTGGTACAGCTGGAGAAGCATTAGGTACAGCAGGGGCAGGTGCAGCTGAATCAAGTGCAGCAGTAAGTACAATTAGATGAGGTGCAGCAGTAGGTGCAGCTGGGGTATGTGCAGGCTGAGGTATGGCTTGAGCAGCAGCAGGAATGATGTGAGGGGCGTGGTGGAGGGAGTGGCCAGATGCAGACCACTGTGAAATCTGGAAGCAAAAAAGTTTGAGTCACACTGTACTAAGGAATTGTCAAGTTTGAGTCACACTGTACTAAGGCATTGTCAAGATTGAGTCACACTGTACCAAGGCATTGTCAAGTTTGAGTCACACTGTACCAAGGCATTGTCAAGTTTGTTAAAATCCAAAGCATGGACGAGACACTGACCACTTGCATGATGTGGCGAGGCTCAACATACGTGGTGTGCAGTGTTATACAAGAGCCATAATATCATGAATATATAACAACAAACAAGTATACAAACACTTCACATCACTTTTACAGAGAAGAGATATTCACTGTATGCAAAAAAGGGCATTTATTGTGGATAAATCAACTCTCTTCTGTCAATTTACCTTTCATAATTAATCCTCACCTGAACAGTACTTTCTCCTGGCTCCTTCTTGATCTCACTTGTCCTCTCCAATGCAGAATATTCACTTCCCATCGTCTTCAATCTTTTCCTGGATTCATTACTATCCTCATCATTTTCTTTCTCCCTTATAAAGTCTTCCACCATCACTTGGTTTTCGTAATCATCTATCTCCTCATTTTGTATATCAATTTTATATATTGCCATCAATTCTTCATGAGTATTCTGTGGGAGAAAAGTCTTAAATCAATTTAATTTTATCTTTTTATAATTTCCACATCTTATCAGAATACCAGCCAAACAGGAGCTGTTGCTCTGTTTAATTGCTAAGACCTAATGAACTGTACAACAATACAAAACTATAATTATTACAATGATTAAAGAGGATGAATCACAATTGACCAGTAGCAGGAAACTCCCTGTATAATACTGTACTTCCTTTCCCAGCACTCATAAACCATAACACAAACCTTACCTTTTGTTATTATTTAGCAATTGTGTTACTTCAAACAACATTTGCATACAATCTCGATGAAAAATTGCAGCTAAAACTATTAAGGAAAACCTAAGTGAAAGTTTAACACAGTCGTCATTTGCATAGACACTGGCTATGTTGCCTCGAACCTTGCCATAGCAATGCAGCCCAGCTGGGACGCCGCCTCTCTAGCACATACAGTTGTCATTCACCATAAATGACCCATGGAAATGCATGAATTTTAACCCCTCAAAAATACTGTGTGTACTGTACATAGTTCAACCCTCTAATTTGGGCTTAAAAATTCAAACTGTACTCGAGAATATACATTAAACGTGCTGTCCATATCCACATCATCCACTTTATCTCACACTGCACAAGGTCATCCATGCTGCATACATACATGCATTGAGACTAGTGAACTTTAAAAAAATTTGCGGCTCTGAAAACTTCTAGAACCTTACCTACATCTATTAACATTTTAAATAAAAAATCAACTGAATTTACTGAGGTAAACAAAGGAATACCCAGAAAACCCATAAGTAACACAACAAACAAGCAAAGTATGATCAAAGTGCAAGAAAAACATGCAAACAGCACACCAGGATGCATTATTAATGATATGGATGAAGCCCAAGTACTGTGGCTCAGTCTGCCCAGCTCCTGTAGATAAGACTACCTACGTATAAGGTGGTCTGAGGTCCTTCCTTGATACAGACTCTGGACACTAAACACACTGCTGACTATTGAAAAACAAAGTGAATAAACAACAAAAACTATCCTTTTAACCTTGACAAAACACCAAGAACTGTGGATGATCAGGCAGCCAACCTCGTAAGTGCTAATATAGACTCAGTACAGTTATCATGTGTCTTTGAAGATGAGGTTTGGAAAGACAAGTTGTTTAGTACAGGAAAGAGTCACTGACTGAGTCACAAGGCACCTTACAGCTAGGGTAGGCTTGGCCTTAATTAGATCATCAGCTGGTACAGTACTAGCAACATTTTCACTTCCAAAATCCCTTATTAGGGCAATACTGTACAGTATAGTAGTAGTTGTGATAGTAAAAGATGAATATTGTAACATTGGTCCCCAGTCAGTAAGTCCAGGGTGGTGACTCTACCACTATACTGTACTGCATTACACCTGATCAGTGAGGTTAAACAACATTAGGTCTAGTAATATCAGATGCTATCGGCCTAAGAACCCTACTGGAAATAAGCATCGCTTAGCTTTGTCGGTTATTCTTAGTCAAATCAGCTAAACATCAATGATTATTACTGTACTACTGTATTATTATTATTATGATTATTATTGTACATAAATTGCTAAATATTTACTGTTTCTACACTTGTCTTCACATATTGTTGGGAACTTAAAGTGAATAATTTACTCTGCAGTTATACATAGCATGATATACAATACACCAACTAGTACCCTGCACAGTATTTACAGTCTCTTAAATTTGTCATAAATAACAAGAGACCTTAGCCCTCACACCCCCAGCTACTTAAAATACCAAGCAATTTTATTCTGATGTTTAACTCTTAACTGGCAACTAAGATTTCCCAACTCAGTTTCCATATGTGGAGATGTAACACATGGAACCTGCACTGATGATGGCCACCGTCCCTACAATGACCTTCCACTGATGATGGCCACTGTCCCTACAATGACCTTCCACTGATGATGGCCACTGTCCCTACAATGGCCTTCCACTGATGATGGCCACTGTCCCTACAATGGCCTTCCACTGATGATGGCCACTGTCCCTACAATGACCTTCCACTGATGATGGCCACTCTCCCTACAATGACCTTCCACTGATGATGGCCACCGTCCCGACAGCTATCTTCCACTGATGATGACCATCTTTTAGGGTGTTAATGCTACAGTGGAAAATTAGTTTCCCTCTTCCAGATTCATATTTCTACTACATACAGTATTCACCAAAAAACTGTAATGTTCATCATCCACACAATAACTCACAAGTACGATATTCATGTCAATTAATGATTCAATATATAAAGAAAAAATCATCCAAATACAGCATTAAACAATGGGTGTGTCTTTTTTGTTTACTTTTGAACTATTGTGAGAAATAAAAATTGTATAGAGTGGGTAATAAAACTACAAGAGTTGACAGAGAAAGTTTATAATGCATCAACACCTACAGCTACAGACCAGAGCAACAATACCTATGATATGCAAGATCTTCTTCACCAGACTACAGTATTGTCTCATCCTACACTATAATATTAATATTCAAACACACATCTTATATGAGGTAATCTGCTAGTGAACTTATGATGAACACTGCACAAGCACAGTCTTTAAATACATCAGAGATTTTTCTCTCACATTTCTTACTGGATATCATTTTGTTTCTGTTATACTGTATTGTACTATACTAGATGATAGTTACATGACACAATGTACAGTTCAGTGTACTGTACAGTATTAATGAAACAATAATGTTTTCCAGTCGTCCACTGAGTAATTATACTTCTGGAATACTGTAGTTAACACAAGCACCATAATTATAGAACATATAATTTGGCAAAGACAAAATGCTTCCCCAAAACATTATATTGTGCTGCACTGCACTGCACTGTACTGTACTGTATAATCTTTCAAACCTGCAACCTTTGTATAAAAACTAAATACAAATAAATATGAGAAAATACTGCACTGCAATTCAATTAAATTCTATAAGATCAATAAAAATGCATCCATCACATAATGCAGATTTATTACATGAACATTTTTACTTTCAGGAAACTTGAGGAATGTGAAGTGAATTACTTGATAACTTATGATAAGATTCATGATGACAGTAACAAAATCTGTACTATCTTATATTTACATTTCACTGTGTTTACTTTGTCTGACCTTATGTTAGGAGACCATGTGCAAGTGGACCTGGGCAACTAATAATCTATAATATACTGTACTACCTAACTGTTATATTAAGCTTACAGTGGGTGATATATGGTGTCTTCTCATGTGTGAATTGAGATTACATTTCTTGGCACACTTAAAATCACAATGGGGACAAGAATGTGGTTTCTCACCAGTATGAGTATAGATATGCTCTTTCAGGGCAACCTTTTGTGTAGTTCTAAAGGGGCAGTAAGGACAAGCATATGGTCGTTCACCAGTATGAATCCTAATGTGTGTCTGAAGGTGACTTACACATCGACTTATTTTACCACAATAAGGACAGATTAAGTTGGATGATCCTTCCATTGCAGTTACACCGCCTTGCTGAAGTGACTTGAGAAAATCTTGAGTAAGGTCTTCCGATGCCTCTGCCAGTGCTTGAGCCACACTGCTACCCATCACAGAAGGCGTAAACACAGTACTGCTCGGGGATATTGAGAAAACAGATGAAGGCGAGGCCCCCCCGTCCAGAGATCTTGAGGTGGAGAGACTGTGGGAACGATCTGATGCTATGTTGTTCCCCAAGGTGGTCTGAGTGGTGAGGGAGGCATGTGGATTGGACCGAGAGTGTTGTGAGGTTAAGATGCTGGTTACGGTTCGCACATCAAATGCCTGAAGGAAAAGAGAAAAGACATTGGGGCCTCGCAGCATCAGGGAAACTTAAGTGTTATTTTACAGCATAACTTAAGACTGCATCTCACTCTATAGCTATAGTGTACAGTACTGAACAAATAGGAACATGCTGGGAAATTTTGCTTTACTGTATTTTCCAAACAATATCACAAACACGTTACTTAAAAGCGACTTCTCCATGCTGTACAGTTTCCTGATGACACTATCGTTTGAAGTAAAACTGTTCATACAATATATCCTCAAGTGGATCATGATTACATAATTTCATTCATGATCCTTGACACTCGTCACATAATGCCAATAAGAAGTTACAAAAGTTCACTCAAAAAGACACAAAACATATTTAGTTCTTTTCAACTGCTATGGGCCTTTTCTTGTTACAGTGGTGGATGGCCACAACCAAGAGCAACTTACTCTTCCTCCTTCACTGTCACTCATTCAGTCTAAAATGCCTCACCAGATATATTGTGTTATGATGTTCCCCTTCCACAACAAGGCTCCAAGATTTGAATACATCTTTTAACAAGTAATATAATGTTTATTATTTATAATTACTGTCACCCTCTTGACTGTTCTGTTAAGCATTTAATTTGAAAAATAAATAAAGACATTTAGAACACATGCAGGTGCACTACACAAGGCTGGAGTTGTAAACAAATGAGAATAATTATGGACTCAAGTAAACCGTCTAGATACACTTTTATCTTTATTGATCACATTCATCTGGACAAAGATTTTCTCCACAGTACAAATAAAAATACTTATAACATGAACTCTTAAGATAAGAACACACAAGTCAACAATTTCATACATATTATAAGTTGTACTAAGCACGTGTAAATCTCTTGAACCTGATTATTCAATGATTAAACAAAGTAAACCATCAACTGAAACTTTTCCAAAGATTCACCTTTTCTGTACATCAATAACAAGAGTATTAAATAATGTCCCTATAAATAAAACTGGCTTTTAGTTATATATAATTAGCTTATTTTCACAGAAAGTAAGCTCAACTTTGGAGGAAAACATATTAACATCAGTGTACTTCATGTTACTATTGAAGAGAACACAAAGTCCTACCTAATAACCCTGGTTGGCCACACTCAGTACAGTATCATAATCTAGGCCATCCCTATTTTCTATTACACAGAGATAAACCCTCAAGTAAACAAAAATAACAGTGACACCGTACAGATCACTGTTCTAGTTTGTCAATATTCACATACAATCAGTTTTAGAACTTATTTGTACATTGCATGTGCACATATGTATGTAGGTGGTTACAATATGATGTCTCTTAGGACATCTACATAAATGTGAAACAAATAGATGTACTGAATATACATATACTACTGTGCTATGCCATCTGCATACACCTCCATGATAAGTTAATCCACCAGTAAAAGAAAGCAACTCTCTCATGGGTGACATTGTATTAAATAAGGAAACTTTTGTTAATGGTCTCCTTTCAACATGTCTATCTCTCTTAAGTCATACTACAATATTCAAACATTTCCACACGGATTATCATCTAAGAAAATATCTGTCTTCTTTATATATGTTTCCATCATCTTTATTTGCAATTTTAACTAACTATACTGGTTGTCTCACTTAGTACATAAATCGTATTTTGTATCATATACAGCAGTGGCATATATAAGTTTCTGGGAGGAAGTAGACCAAGACTTCAAGACAGGAACATTGTGTTATTTCCAGCCAGTGGTGTAAACAGGGGGCGAGCATAGTGAGCCCACACAGTCCCTGATATTTTGCCAATTTCAAAGACTTTTTGAGGCCATCTGCAATGAATAGTAGGGCACATTTTATGGCCACCATTAGTATTTCATCCCAATGGCATATGATTCATCACACAAGCTAATATCAGTCAGGATTTCAACCAGCAACACATTGAAATAATTAACACTACCTTAATAATGTTGGGCTTCTCTGGCCACAAGCAACTGTTCCCTAGATATTTGTGTGTTTAAAAATGCTGAGCCACATAGATACAGTTATTCTTATCACTCTACATGAGGAAAATATGCAAGATGTATAATACCACTCAGACACTGATCCAGCACCAGCACACACTGATCCAGCACCAGCACACACTGATCCAGCACCAGCACACACTGATCCAGCACCAGCACACACTGATCCAGGACCAGCACACACTGATCCAGCACCAGCACACACTGATCCAGCACCAGCACACACTGATCCAGCACCAGCACACACTGATCCAGCACCAGCACACACTGATCCAGCACCAGCACACACTGATCCAGCACCAGCACACACTGATCCAGCACCAGCACACGTACCCTTATCTACACTGCCATCGTCAGCGGATCCGATGAGTTTTGTGAGAAAAATTAATAATACAGTATTGTTCAATCTGTACACTGCAGAAATATTACTCTTCTGAAAATCTGTTATGTTGGAGGCTCTTCCCCCCTGACTATGAGCCTGAATTAATTTATAAGTACTGTATAGTACGCTGAACCCTCGAAGATCCAGACTAAAACAGGGTACCACCTGTCCGTAAAAGCCAATTGTCCATATCTTCCGGCGAATGTACTAAATGTATAAAAACAATAAATAATGATATAAAAAACACACCCAAAATACAGTACCGTAATTCACAGCTTATATAAGACACAACCCACATTTCAGCAGGGAGTATTTAGGAAAAAACTTTTGTGTGTATTTTCCTCCTGTAGCCTTAGTTTTATTACAATAACATATAGTATCAGTAAATGTGAGGAATAATATGAATAATACCAATAAATAAGTTTTAACAAAAAATACTGTATTGCCAAATCAGTAAATAAAAGCCAGATAAAAGTTTAATACAGTTACCATTTACAAACACTCCCTGCTTCACCACAGACCAGCTGGGACGCCGATTCCCTAGCAATGCTCCCCTAACCCTTACACTCCTCCCGCTCCCTCACTGAGCCAGCTAACTCATGTGAAAAATAACCATAACACCTCACAGCTTGGCCCAGTACACTGGTGGTTACAGTGATGAGTCTAACTTGGCTACAATGCCATGATTACTCACCATTAAGCATTATTATATCAGTAAACACTAATAATAACAGTAAATCCAGTGAAATATGGCAGAGAGGGAGGAGAGTTACAACTGCAGACGACGCCCTAACTGTGGGATCACTCGCTCGCTCCCTTTGCCAGGCTTACGATCAAAATACACGTACAGGAGACGATAAACAAAATAATATTCCCACAAACAACGACTGACAACTCTGTTTATGTTTCCCGCCTCAGGCATCTGTGTCCCGCCTGCTGACATCTTAGTTACACTGGCCTATGATGATCTTTGCTCTGTTTTGGAATGCTTCTTAGCCCCCGGAACCCCCAACTTTTGTCCAAATCTTCCGAAATTCGGATTTACCGGGTCCAAATATTCTTACATAATGTGAGATGGCAGAATCTTTGTCTTGTTCAGACGCCTGAGAACTCACGCAGAGCTGTTGAATGCATCACAGAACGTGTGTTTTCAAATAATATCAGATGGTGATCCCGTAATAACTAACTCAAGTCTTCTCAGATGGTGGTCACCAAGACACACTGCTTCACTATCAAATTAGTGTAGAGAAACACTTTACATACCATCACATGATAACCTCCCTGTGTATAACATGTAAGCTTGTTTTCTATTAAGATATTCTTCAAAATTAGCCATGCAACCATTTATCTTATTTGGGGGAAATATAGTAAAATCTCTGTTAGCCGGAATCCCTCAAACCCAGAACTCTTCGATAGCCGGAATTGAAATTTTCTCAGAAAATCGTTCCCAAATCTGCAATCTTCCGACAAATTCTGGTTTTGGGAATGATTTTCCGAAAAAATCAGAGAAAATTTTCCGGATACCCGAAAAATTTCGGGGATGAGGGAGTATTTTTCCAGGTTTGAGAGAAGAAAATCGGGCACATTTTTTGGAAATTCCGAAAAAAAAATTCCATTACAGTACGTGGAAAATTCCGGGGATGAGGGATTTTTTCTGGCTTTGATTCATCTTGTTACCCGGAAATCTCTCATTCCCGGAAGTGTTGTGCACCAATTGTTCCGGCTAATGGGGATATCACCATATACCTGTACTAATTAAAATCTTCAGGAACCTAACCCGTCCCCTTCCCCTCTTCTTCCCATAAGATGTTAATTTTGACAAACTTTGATTCTTTAGTTTGAATTATTTTTGTGTTCAGCCTCAGACAGTAGTAACAGTTTATTGTACAGCTCTTACACAGCTCCCATCAGCAACTGTTTCAACTGCCAAACTGGTACATAAATATGAAGACTTCACAGGCAAATTTTCTGAATACTACAAATATTTTTTTTTTTGTGATGAAATAAAATGAATTTTGGGATAATTGGACATAGTATTGTGTTTTAAATGGTCATTTGTACTAAGGAGAAAATGGAGCAGTGCATCAATACTGGACTGTACAGATGGTGGGGTCGTGTGGGACTAAACAAACTTTTATAAACTTGAAGACTTTGTGTTAAATGAAGAAATTTACTAAGCAGATTACAATCATTGTTTTCAAGGTATATTATTGTTTAATCAATGAACTGAAGTTCTTCCTTGATTGGTGTTCTCAGTCCAGCAGAAGGGTCGTTCATTCTTAAAAGTACGCATTATGTAACTCCCAGCCGATCGGGTTGTATCTTGTAAGAGTTGTTCGTCAATATTATTAAATGATAGACTGTACCGTACTGTACGGGCATTCCTCAATTTACGACGGAGTTACATTCCTAAAACACCCGTTGTAAATCAGAATATTTCCTTGCAGTAATTTTTGCAATTCGTAACTACAAAGTTTTGTAAATTGATCCTTCATAAATCTAGGGTTGGCTGTATCTCTTACTGTGCTTTCTGAATTTATTCATCAATTCCTAGTCACTAAAACAGTGAGAACTTTAAACATACTGTTGCATGTTGACTTTTCTTTATAACTACATACCTGTATTCATTGGCCCTCACAATACATAAACTGTAGTAAAATGTTCTTTATTATGGCAATACTAAACCAAAATGTTAACTTTAAACCTCACAATCATATAAAATATATCCAGTTTAATGACACTTAGCACTAACACAGTAGTACAATTTCTGGATATTTACTGAATACTTTCCTTATGCTGTATGTCATTATTATATAGTACTGTATATATTAATGTATCAGGTAGAGTATAATATGTACTGTATATTTTTCTCTCAGTAACTAAAACTTTCAGTGATTATGTATAAAAGGAATTATAGTACTGTACACTATGTCACTTTTGGACAACCATCACTGATTAATAACAAATGGAATTTTTATGAGTTTCAACATGAACACTGAATACAGTGCTGTCAGGGACACTTTAATAACAAAATCAAATAAAACTTTTAAAGAGTTTCAATATGAACACTGACATTTTACACAATTTATTTCTTTTTCAGACAATCCCCAACAGTATTTGGACTCTTCCCAACCGATCCACCAATTCCGAAGTTTCTTTTTTTTTTTTTTTTTTAGGGGGGAATAATGTGGAGCACTGGAGTAGCCAGAAGTCATCCACTATGGGACAAATTCATAATCACAAGCCACCACACTAAGTTCCTGCCCTGGATGCTTAATATACACATGTTTCTCGGCCATGTCTTTCCTCGGGGCACGGTAATCACACAGTTTACAGTAGTATGGTTTCTCTCCCGTGTGAGTCCTGATGTGTTTCCTCATGTTATTTCGGTGGCTCATGACAATCCCACAGTACGGACACTGGTACCTGCGTGTCAGTTGTGGTTTCTGGTGATATAACTGTTGTTGGGTGTTCTGGTGGTGGTGTTGCTGCGAGATGAGGGTAGTAGGGGGCATGAGGACATCCCAGAATCCCTAGAAGAGAAGAGAAATTTGGCTTGAGTCTCTTGATTGTGGTCGAAGGGTATCCTGGCAGTCTCCTACCCCGCACCACACCACACAGACACTGCTTAGTCAAAACTATTTTCCTTCATAAAGTACCAATGTGATATACAGTACAGTACTTATTTTCATCATCACATCTCAATCACATCTCAACACTGATACTTTACTATCAAGAAAAAATCAAACGATTACTAAAAAAAAAAAAAAAAAAACAACACTGGTACAAAACTCTCGACAAGGGGAGATATATAGTGTGACACAACTTAAGACACAAATGACATACTTCATCAACTAAGGATGAAACAAACACAAAGAAATAATATGAAACAAGAAAAACACACCACATACAGTACAGTACAAATATACACAGGAAAGATAATACAGTACAGTACATCAACTGCTCTAAGGAAGTACACGACTCACTAACACAAACAATGGACAATACCAAAAATTTCACTCATGATTGTTGAACGATATAAGCAGCAATTTTTTCCCGGAAGTTTATATTAACAATTAAGTGTCCGACCAAATTATCTGTCACACATTATGAGGCGAATAACCATGAGGGAACAATAAAGAGAAGACAATAAATCAAATAAGAGAACAATAAAGAGAAGATAATAAAAGAAGTGAAGGGATAAGACCAAATAATAACAAAAGAACACTGTACAGTATGTATGTATGTATGTATGTACAGTGGTCCCTCGGTTAACGAGCGCCTCGGTTAACGAGTTACCTTCCATAAGATTCTTAACTTCGGCTAACAAGCAATCCCTCGATTAACGAGTTTCTTACGAGCCGACCTGAACATGTTTTCGCTTGCATTTGGCGGTCCACCAGCTGTTGTATTAGTCCGCCAATACAGTAATCGGTTCTAGGGCTTAAATTCCTTACTATTTTAGTATATATCAAGAAGTTTATACTTTTCAATAATTTTAAAAGTTTAATATTAAATTTTTTAGCCATTTTAACAATTATTGAACATAACTGAAGGTAATGAAACTAGTTTTATGCGTGCCATCCAGCCTCTCAACACACCATACAGGAGTCAGTCTTTGTGTCTTTTCAGTGGAGGTAACATCTTGCTTGAGACTCTTCAACTAAATGCTTTTTTTTCTGTGTTTCCAAGCAAATTATTGGTCATTTTGAAATTTATTTTACTGTAATGACAATATATAATGCAGTGCAGTGTTGATTTAAAGAAAATAATCTTAAATTACACCAAGAGAACTAAAATTTTATGGGTGAAATGGCGCCACGGGGTGACTTCTCTTCCACCCCAATGCCTTCTCTTCTCCCTTCTCCTCCACCCCCATTCTAATTCCCATAATCATCATCATCATCCAGGAGCCTTCTACATACACACCTCAAAGTAAGTGTACTTTTCTACCTTTTTTGTTGAATTTAGGCAATTTTCGGTGAGCTGGAACCAATTACCCAAAAACCCATTGAAACAATGGTTTCGGTTAACGAGCAACCTTCCAGAACGGATTGTGCTCGTTAACCGAGGGACCACTGCATGTATGTATGTACAGTATGTATGAAACTCATGGTATTTATGTATGTATGTATGTAACTCATGGTATGTATGTATGTATGTATATACTGTATGTAACTCATGGTTAACTAATTCTAATATATTGTTAATAAATCAAGAAACCAGATTAAATACACAAGCAGTTTATAACTTTTTTCAGTCATATCAATCTTGGATAATGTACAGTACATAAAGTATATACAGTGCAGTATATCTCGGATAACTGACTTTATACAAGCAAGATAATTTGACAGTACCAAACCTTTAAAGTTTACTGATAATAAACTGATTCTATTCCCACTTATGTCATAACAGCCAACAGATTCTCTATGCACAAGTTTATTCATCATTTTATCTTTCTGACCAGACAAAAATACCATATACCGTATTGTATTCTTCATTTACGACACTGCTTCTACTCTGATATTAAAAACAACTTCATTATCTAACATCATTCGGTCATGACTAAGCATAAAAAATATCTCAAGGAGTTAGGACACCGCGAAACAACTTTCTGCAAATTCATAATGTGTGGTTAGGTTAGGTTACTTACTACATGATCACTAACAATGGCTGTGTGTGTGTGAACAACCACTGACAATTTCCAGTTTAAATAAAATGTAATAATTTCAGCTTCAAGCTCTCTCCTAGTTAACAAGTTATTATGAGAAGTTGTTTATCTTAGTTAACCCTCGTCAGGTTCCCGTCTCTAGTGGCATTTCTTACAACCTCACCCCCATGTCATTCTTGGCCTACCCTTGTCTCTCCTCCCTCAGTTAGGCTCATGTACCTCTTGACCCATATTGTCTCTTAGTTATTTGGCTACAAGATGTTTCAACAAGTTATATCTATGATGCTGTAACAACTTATATATACAGTATAACCTCATACCTGTATATCCCACATTTAACCATCCACAATTCTCGGGGCAACGGCCATTTTTTGGGGGGTGGGGTCAATTTCCAGTAAGTAATGTCTAATCACATTTAAAAAATAAAAAAAAAAGTTTAAAATTGGCGCCGCTTCGCCTGTGGCTCCATTTCAAGCCTTTTGAGGTGCTGTGTTCATCTTCCTTGAATGTTTGTGTCTGTGTAACTGCTATCGTTGTCTCATCCATCCAGCATGTCTAAGACAGGAGCTACAACTAAGTACAAATATATTGTGCTTACTTACTCTAAAGCAGGAGATGGATATTCTTAAGAGACTGGTTAAGGGCGAGATGATTAGCCAGGTGCTGATGGAAGAATATATTTACTATGTCCTTTTAAAATATTTACTATGACGATGTTCTTGAGTTTGATATATATATATAAGTAGTCATCAGTGCACTTTGTAATCAGTAAATATTTATAGATAATGTACATACAGTACATGAAAGCTGCTAAGTACAGTATTGTATTACACTGTAGTGCTCCCTAACTCTTTTGTATTCTAATACTGTACTCTATTGTATACTAACTGTTTCCCATTAACACTGACTAATACTGATTTTTTCCAGTTAAGTAGCCTTCAAACCTTACTATTTCATTCAATTTGTATACAGGACCTGATCAGATCATAACACTGAAAGTGGATGTCACATTGATAAGAAAATAACAAGTGTGAGTGAGACACAATATTTCACAGTAACTATTTTGATTAAAAGAAGAGCAACCTCAGATCTAGACTAAGATATAATTGCACATCAAACTATACTACTGCTAACATAATGATTCAGTAGCAGTACAGTACTAATAAGAATTAAATGGTACTGTCAACTTCAACTATGAAGGTCAGCTTCACCTTCAAATATTTCTCTTCTAATATTAGTTCAGGTGAGTGATGGGGTACTGTACCACCAGGTGAGTGATGGGGTACTGTACCACCAGGTGAGTGATGGGGTACTGTACCACCAGGTGAGTGATGGGGTACTGTACCACCAGGTGAGTGATGGGGTACTGTACCACCAGGTGAGTGATGGGGTACTGTACCACCAGGTGAGTGATGGGGTACTGTACCACCAGGTGAGTGATGGGGTACTGTACCACACTATTTTACAGGTACAGTACTAGTAATTCATTCCATTAAACTATGACTGCAGATTATACAAACAGAACTAGTGATCCTGCCTAAAAAATTTGGAACTACATTACTGTACTGTATGTATGTATATGTGCATGTATATATCATACATTAACACAATCAACAATTACCTTCAAGTTCACAATAAGAGGTTGAAGGCATTGGAAGCCGTTTGGTGTCTGGCATTCATGTGGTTTACAACTTGTATTTTTTGGGCAGCCATGTATGGGCAGAAGGGACAGTGGTAGGGCTTCTCTCCGGTGTGTCGCCGTATGTGAACCTTCAAATTAGATGCTTTGGAGAGCACTTTCTGGCACCACGGACATTCTAGAGGATCCCGGGTTGACCTTGAGGCCGATCCAGATAATTCAGACAGTGCTATTGCTCTTAAGACATCTGCTTCTCCCCTTCCCACAGATGCTTCATCACCAACCGGACCCGTCTTTGGTGTGTCCGTCCACGAGACCCGTCCCGACTCAACTGTAGCTGAACTATTTGGTGATATGCACGGAGAAACTTCTCCTAAATTTTTTAATGACATCATAGTTCCCTGTACTCCACGACCAACCGAGTCAGTGCGTGCGACTTGGTAAGAGACCGAGGAGGGCGATGATTTTGAGGCGTAGGCTGAGTAGATGGGCACAGAGGTAGGTGTAGAAGCCCGAGCTTTGGAGGCGACCCAAATAGAGGTGCTGTCGAAGTCCACATACCGTCTACCTTGGGGAACACACGATGCAGCACCCAGGTGTCGCTCCTACAAGAAAATAAACACAGCAGTTGACGCTGCAATGTAGGAACCATGCCAGTACAGTACAGTATTGCAGTGCATCCAAGGCACAACTTATTACGACTAAGAGACTACCAAAACAAGGCGGTAATCCTCACTATTACCATTTCAAAGCAACTCAACAAAAGAATATAAATAAAAGACAGAGACTAATAAGAGTATATATCTGAACTTAACAAAAGTCATAAAACCTTAACATTCTAATTCTTGTTTGATCTTCCTCTTTATTATGACTATCAAAACAAAAACTCTGGTGGACCACTTTTAATAAAGATGCTGATATTAAAGTGATTTATCTTTGACAGAGAGAAAACAATGTTAACCCAAAACTAAAACAGTATATCAACACAAGGACACTGCAACTGTCATGTAATGTTAAACATCATATACAGTTACAGTATATCAGTGCAACAATACACTTTACTGTTTAACAAAATGGTAGATATAAAAGAGTCCTCTTTTTAACTATCCACTGATTTTAAAACGTGAAACAATTATACACAGAATTTATATACAAGAAAATATATGAAATATTATCCAATGTCCACAAAACTCTTCTATTTGTACTAAATCAAATTTCAATATATACTAATAATTATAAATACAAGACATCAACACAGCTACAAAAAATAAAAACAACATGCATAAACAATCCTTCAGAAGATCATAATACTCGTCTCAGTTCAAACTAGATTCATTTACCAGATCCTCATTACCTACAACACACATGTATGGGTGACGGTGGCAAGCATCCCAGAGGCCGCTCCTTTACTTAGATTAAGCTTGCCCCCATATAAGTGTATTTATGTAATTCATGTGTAGTGTAGTGTACATTACCTTACCACAGAAACATTAGGCATGTGTTACAATACACTTGTCACTAAAAACACTAACTCTGTGTGTGTGTGTGTGTGTGTGTGTACATAGAACAAAACAGAACTAAAATGACATTTGATTAAACCCATACTGCCATATGATCTTCATTAATTTCCCCCAAAATATTTGATGTGTTCATTATAAAGAAAATGAAGGTGATGAAAAAATTCAATTAAGAAAGTACAGTATAAGAAATGCACAAATTAAATGTGTTAAAAACTTTCAGAAATTTCAGTAGTGCAATGAGGTGAGATGAACAACACTCAGGGAACTACTGATAGTTTCCTCCCAACAGTTTAATATATTAAAAGAAGGAAAGAAAAAAGTGTGTGTAAAATATAATAGATAATGTAAGACACTCGTACAGTACCAAAAGTTTAAGTGCTGTCGGGGGGGGGGGGGGGGGGGGTTAAGTTGGGGTTTAATTAAAGCAAGAGATGTAAGATATCATTGGTTTTAATAACAACATACTGTACCAAGTCTTTTAGGACTATTTCTCCACAAAGGAAACTTATAATGATCATGAACTTTTTATTTTAATAATATCGGTACAAGTACAGTACACTCACTAGTACAGTACGCACTCCTAATTCAAGGAATACATAATGAGAATTAAGTCAACAAATAAATACTCTATCTTTATTAACATTATGAGCACCATGCCTAAGATTGTTTCATCAGCAGAAACAGATGCTACTTCCTAATACATTAACATCTATAAAATTTCCTCCTGCTGGTATTATGAAAATAACGAGGGTAAGTGAGCACAATTCCTCTGGCACCTTCTGTTTCCTTACATGTAAAGTAATGTAACTATAGTCTGGTCTATTATTCATATGTATAATATTATATAGTGACAATAACTACCACTACTTAACTTCAGCAAGTCTACCTTCAAATACTGTATGTGTCTAGAATCATTTAATTTGTATCTTACTATTAAATTAAAAATTTTAAGTTTCCTTTCACCTTGTAGCCATCAGCAGATATAAGACCTCTGCCAAAAATAGTACACAAGTTGATCCTTCCTTAAGTAAGTCTGACGTATGCTACAGTAAACCTTCAGGAACCTTACAAAACAAAACAGCATGAAATCAGAGCCGGCAAGATTCTTATACTGTACATAAAAATTATATGACTCGTTAATCTATTCTAAGCATTATTCAGGTTTACAGTACAGCATAAAGTGTCAAATTCTACGTTTAATATGATTATACCACCACACGTATGATCGGCACTGTAGCCCACCACGTATTGTATTGTATTCTTACATGAAGCCTCACTCTTGACCTGTCCTTGCAATCATAAAAATATTGTAAAGTTGTCACTCTTAATTTCAGTCACAAGACATGGGGAATGACTTCTGGATAAATATAAATACTGTACTGTATTTACATCATCACTGGATGGCAATCTTTTATCTTACTTTAGTTCTTTATCCACCACGGTAAATATGTGAAAATAATCACTTCAAATGGTGGATGAAAACATCTCATAAAGCATAAATCTTTCCTAAAGGCTTCAGTCATACTCTCAAGAGCACTGTAACAACTATCAATGACAAGAGATGAAATTTGGTGAGATGTCCCAAATATGAATGGGTGGTAACGGCCAGACACAACAGAAACAGACAACGAATCACAAGGAACAGAAAAATGCAAAAAGAAACAATCAGTCACCAAATGAGCCTCCTCATAAAGCTGTAGCACAAGAGGCTACAAGGGTTTACTAGAAATGAGAGGCTGTGTGAGGGTCCTCCTCAACAGGCGGAGTGAACACGACCATTATGATCAACGGTTTAAGAGATCAATCAATTTACAGTACATTCTTTACTAGACACAAGTCAAGAGAGTGTCACAGATGGACACAACCATAACTGAACTAAGAGAAGGTTGCCTCAGTATGGTATATTTTTACCATAATGAAGGCAATACAACTAAAATCAAGCTCATCCTTATTTATCTTGTCTTTGAATTCAGTCAAAAAAATACAGTAGCAATCATATGGTACATAGTACTTCCATAAATGAGAGATTTCCGGGTAATGAGAATGACTCTGTCAAAGCTGGAAAAATACCCCTCTTTCTCAGAATTTTCCAGAAAATGTGCCCCTTGGAAAAATCGCTCCCAAAGCCAGAATTTTCCGAAAATTCCGGCTTTGGAAAAGATTTTCCGAGAAAATTTAAATTCCAGCTATTGAAGAGTTCCGGTTGAGAGGAGTCTGGCTAATGGAGATAATACTAAGTTTAGTGTCATAACACAATAAATCAATAATCAAACTACCACTGAGGGTGATGATGAATGCCCTGGCTCAAGCTCTAAGTCAAACTGAGGTCCATAAACTAATAAATAGTACTAGAAAATGTTCATTATCATGCCAAGCCTAAACAGTCATACTCCAGCACAGTATAAAGCTAGGAACAATTTCATGTCAATCAAGTACACGTTTCTCAAGTTACTAAACAGAAACCATTTCATACAAAGACAGACAATAGTAACTCCATATGTCCCCCACATTGTAAAGTGAAAACACTGAAAGAATAAAAGAGACCCAATGATTCCTACACAGTAAAAAAGAGGCCAGTTGTGAGTGAGAGGGGAGCAGGTTATGTTACAGTGCATGGATGAAGGAGAGACACAGAATAGTCCATTTGAACTGTTTTTTATTGTTTGTTTTTGTATCATTTTCACCACTTCTCAGCTTACTAGGTAATTGTGTTTATCCAGTGTTAATTCCAATCACTGTGCAGTATAATGGTTTAAGACTTACCCCCTAAAAACTATGATTCATACGGTAATTCCAAATAATAATCAAATCAAAAGACCTGTGTGTGTGTGTGTACAATATCCAGCATGGGTGATGAGTGACATCCATATAATCAAGTGTCCAGTGATTTTTATTATTATTATTATTCTGAGAGTTCAATATTCTCTTCACTCTCCTCAAGCATTCTACTGTTCTCTTGTTACAGTTCCTCAGCAAATGTTCAATAAATCAAATTAAATTACTGTAAATATCTGGAAATTATTGAACACTTTCAATGGCAGAAATGAGTATAGAGTAGTGCAATATAGTACATTACACAGTACAGTGCAACACAGTACAGTACAGTGCAACACAGTACAGTACAGTGCAACACAGTACAGTACAGTATATACATGCTTGGTACTTTGGATAATGATAAAATAAATCTAAAGCAAAAATTGCATCCCACTGCTCAAGTAAGTCCTTACTGTATCTGTACTCAAAATTAAATATACAGTATAAACTTAAAAAGTTGTGCTAGAGTTTTGAAAATGTACACATCTGAATGAAGAACTTTTCCATTACTCAAAAATGCAATACCTGTAATAAATACTAGACTGCATATGCTGTACAGGTATTCCTTGGCCTAGCCCAACAAGGTCCAACACAATATACAACACCCAAACCTTCTCTATCCCTCCCCCCTTTTTTACGGGAATATCCCACCCGGGCACAGGTCATCGACCCACTAAGGGGCCTGGGGGACGAAAAAAATTAAGAGTAAAATAAATTAAAAATAGAAAAGAAAAAGATTCCATTAATCTACACCACGAAGATGCCAGAAAACCTGCTTTTTAAAGTGAGACAGATTGTATGAGTAAGGAAACACAGAAGAAGGCAGAGCATTCCACAGTTTGGCTGTGTGAGGAAAGAAGGAGGTACTATAACGGGTTATTATAGTGTGACCGACAGCCACAGAGAAACGGTGGGCACCGCGGGCAAGACGTGTGTTACGAGCCCACGGCCTTGCCGGCGGTACACAGGATGCCAAATCCACTGAACATTGCCCGTTAAAGTACCTGTAAAAGAGAGAGAGTGAAGCAACACTGCCTATTCTCACACTGATCTAATCTCTTGGTAGAATCAATATTAGTGCCACACCTGCCCATCCCTGCACCACACAAGAGGTTCGATAACACCCCACACTGACTCTCTCTGCTAAAAGCTGTTGTTTGGAATTCAAGAGTAAGAATTAACATCTGAATATTGCACTATTTCAAACCCTGTTATTACTTACATTAATGCAATACAATAATGGCTGATATACCCAATGCTTTCCAGAACAAAGAGGAAAAATGTTCAGGTTGAAAACTACACCAACTTGTTTGTCATAACTGTAACTAAGGACTAATTCACCAGTGACCAAAGTCCTAAAATAATTGCCTTTATGATGAAAAATCCTGAAGATCATCTCCAGAGGTAAAAAAGTTACACTCACAGGCTTCAAGTCTCATAATGTATTGTTGTTAAAAAAACATGAAACACAATAACTTTCTAAAAACTTAATAAATACAAAGGTGAAGGAAACATGACTTAACTATTTACAAAGCCAAGTGTGATGTTACAAGGAAGAAATGATACTGTATCTGCCATCCTTATTTTACTACTGTATACTGTACAAATAAATATTTTCTAATTTCACTCTCCATTTGTTAAAGATGATTTTCATACATATCCTTAAAACAAAAAAATATACTGTACAGTAGTTAAATAAAATTTATAGATTATAGCAAGTAAATTATTTCTTCCATATATAAATATTTCCATGTGAAAATATCTTTAAAACATCCAAGTTGTGAGTCCAAGTTGAAGCTACATAGTTGGCAGGTGTTGATGCTAAACACTCACTCACTCATCTGCCAAAGGTCATCTCTGCCAGACCCTTCAGGTTAATGCTGTACATACATACAGGACTGAATTTGGTATCGTTTTTTAAATACACATACTGTACCATATTGGTCCGTCTATTGTTTAATTTCCGTGGAGATTTAGACCACATCATGTCTATGGAACAAACTTTGGGTCGGTTAGTATACAGAAGTAACTTACTCCTCTTGTTATTCACACAAACAGTTCTGTCTCCCACCATTTTGGACTAGTGTAGTATTACTAACCTTGTTATACACTTAAAGACTTTTGTTGTTGAAGTGCAGTAATGTTATTACAACAGCCTCTTGTTATTGTCAATGTGAATATTTAAACATTTTAAAGGAAAGACTTTAGACAGTTTGGGTGTTGGTAAGGTGGGTTAGGTGTTGGCCAAAGTTAACTTGATGACAGTGCTGTACATCACAAGGTCGAGGTCACCATGGTCCCGGGCACAGGTGTGACCAACTGAACACCCAATAATTTCACTTTCATAACTTAAGATCATCTGTCGGTATGACCCGTCAACCAAGACAACGGAAAGATGAGTCAAATATGAAGAATTTTTTTTACTAACATGAATAATAATATATCCTTTTATACATACAAAAATATGTACTGTATTATGTTAACAGTTAACATTAATACTAATGAAATAAATACATAATTTGTACACAATTTATATACTGTTAGTGTAGTGATAAAAGGATGTGTGATCAGCCATATATATATATATATATATAATTCAAATACTGTACTGTACGACAACAACTGCTTCTTACTTCTAAATAGAGTACTGTATTGTACTGTACTGTACTGTATTGAACTGTACTGTACTGTACTGTACTGTATAGTATTTTCAAATGGTTGATGCAAAATATCATTCCTTTGATTAAATTTTCAAAAAATCTTCTCCAGACATTTTATCTCTTTAGTGGACTTGAAGGAACTAGAATATCATTTACATTTATGTTATTATGTAACAGCGCTCTCATCTCATCCCTGTGTCGACTCGCTAGGTGCTGCACAACATTGGCCTTCTGTGTGGCCCGGTAATTACAGTAGAGACACTTGAAAGGCTTTATGCCCGAGTGGAGCAGAACGTGGCGCTTCAGGTTGGATATGCGGTCAAAGTTCCTCCCGCACCACTGACACACATACCTGCTGGAGCTGCCGTCATACCCCATTAAGTGCTTCAAGTGCTGAGCTTCGCCTGATGCGTTCTCTGGCACGGCGAGTACTTCACCGGGTTGTTCACTAAGAGAACTGTGCGGCTGAGAGAACCTCTGGCCGGAGTCCTCGAGCAATGTGTGGTTTTCCAAAGAAATCTGAATGTCTTTAGAGTTGTCTGAATTTTCACCTATATTTGTGGCCTTAAACAGTTCAGTACTATTTCCTGAGCCCTGAGTAGTCTTATAGAGAGAAGAAATTGGCTGAGCTAAACCAGCTTCATCTAAAGGTCCACTCACATTTATAATAAGATCTTCCATTATCTGATTAGCACTTTGAGAGATATCACTTCCCTGACCAAGAGAGCTGGACTCATTACCCTTAAGAATATCAGAATGTTCAGTGGCTACAGCAGCAACTTTCTGTGGAGGATCAGCTTGAATGTTGCCTCTTTTATACGGCAATTGAGGAAGAGAACTCCTTTGATTCTTTGGGTGATGTCGTTCTTGTTGGTGGTCAGTGTGTTGGGCATGCCGGTGTTGGATGTGCAGTCCCGCGAACTGATGACGGTCACCTACGCCGTGCCGTGTGCCCTAGAATAGACAGAAGGGCAGGACTTGAGAATCCACCGCCACTAACGTCAAGAGGAAACACTAAGACATACGACCATAAGAAAGACATGTCAACCATCCTATGTCTATCACTTAAAATTTAATGACAAACATAGAAACAAGACAAATAATGAACAAAGTTATTTTCTCCTGACAAATCATTACTTAGTTCCATCCACAATATATGTCATGTTTATAGAAAGCACTGCATTACATCACCAAGCAAATACTGTACTGGAGTCTAAGCTTAATGAGCAAACTAGGAGTTGAAGAAAGAAAATATTGTAAGAGGAAAAATGATGTTGTGGAGAGCAATTATTGTATGTGTAGAACGGCACAGTGAACGTCTCCGCACACACCATCGGTACAGTACTGATGACGGAATAACTTTAACTCAACAATTCCTGGAAGTCTCCAATAGTGGGAAATTTCTTTTTTTATCATTCCAAAATATTCCATGAAAAATCTCTACATTCAAGGTATGGGAGCTTATTTTTGAGAATTGCATCATGTGCATTTCTGGAAAATTCTGAGAAAATTCCAGGCATGGGAATCAATTTTCCAGGAAATTTGAAAGATTGTAGCACGATTCAATGCATCCCAACATACCGGACGTGTGGGTGGGTTAGCTGTTTGGGTAACTTAGGCTGCAGGCTTGCATGCTGTGATTGGCTAATACTGTTATGTGACCGCATAGGATGCCTGTGATTGGCTGATGCATCTCCCAGCTTATCCCCTTGAACCCAAGCAACGCGACGTGCTTAGTTCATAGTCCACTGCTATTGTACAAGGTTGTTCCCTCACTTGCTGCTGTTTTTGCATACAATCTGTGTTGTGCAGTACAGGTATACCCCAAAAACCGACACCCCAATAACTGCTGATTCACACAACTGACAATTGCATACAGGGTAAATACCCCCACAAGTTTCAATGATGCCCCGGAGATCCAACGATTGGAAGAGAAGCAGCAGAGCTGTTTTGAATTTGGCGGACGGTGGCCAGAAGCGAAGTCTTGCCAGGAGAGGGCTCTGCACGCAGCCCTGACCCATTCCTGCCATCTTTGCTCTAGTTACACTTACTATGTGTTTCTAACTTCATGTTTATTCATGATTTCCGACTTCGTGTGTCATGCAATCATGCCTAAACACCTCTTGTGCTGCTTGATGAGATGTGATAAGGTGTAATAAGAGTAGTGAAGGACCAACAAAGATTGGTAGAGACTTGAACTTGCCACCCCAGACCATCTCACCATCTTCAACACAGGTAAATAACAGTCTCAGTTTATGCTTTACAGTCCTCATTTAAAGCTCACTATGCTTGCCTTGTTAAACAGTGTGCACACAGTATCAAGGGTGGCTGGTCTCCAACCCCCTGAATGTGTGATGCTCTTTTGGGATTAATTGCTTCGATAACCAATGATTCATTAACCAACAACTTTTCTCAGTCCCCTATATGCGTCGGTTATCGGGGTATGGCTGTACTGTATACGGTATTGCTGTACCAGGCCCAATCAGCCAAGAATACAATGTTAAGACATAAAACATTGATTAAAGTGTACAGTACAGTACATATTGTAGGTACAGTAATTTACATTCAGTATATGTGAGCAGGGTACATACAGTACCCAGCATAGCAGAGTGGACAGTGTTTATGTACTGTAGCCTAGTGTGTATCATCATATCACCATTTAGCCCGCCTGCATCACAAGTCCAAGACGACAGCATCTGCTGGCAAGTACAGTATATACAGTACAGTAGTATACAGTAATTTGCTTATTAACAATATCTTGTACATGTAAAGTGGTGTTTGTGTAAATAAATAGAGTTCTATGTTTGTTTATGAGATGCATAATTTACTTTGAAAACATTCCCCAGTACCCGGTAAAATTCTGGGATAACACAGTAGGGTCTGTACCGTACAGTACAGTATAAACGGACTCTATTTGGAATAATGGCACTGTATGGTGAGCATGAATAAAAACCTTTATAAAATGTCAGATACAAAACAATACAGTACAGTACAGTATATAATATGGTTTATTTGTAGAAGACAGAATTTCTCTTTAATAAGTCAAGATATATGATATGGTATATTGAGAGTGGATTGAGAAAAAACCAAAAACATTTAGTGTCATAAGCAGTTGTAAAAGACAGTACCCTGTATAGCCACAAGTAAAGGATTATTCCCCAAACTTGAGTTTATGACCTAATGATTGACTGGATTAGGTGACTCACACATTACCAACTAAGTGTGTTGTTAAGAAGATAATTCCTTAATTAGTTGAGGCCGTTCCATTTTACAAGCTATCTAATGACACACCTCAAGACATGACCATCACCAGGCACAGGTAATGAGTCTATCATCAAGCACAGGTGAAGGTAATGAGTCTATCATCAAGCACAGGTGAAGGTAATGAGTCTATCACCAAGCACAGGTGAAGGTAATGAGTCTATCACCAAGCACAGGAAGATGGACACAACTAATAATTATGACAGACTCCACCGAGGAACGATACAGTTACTGTAGTTAAGCTTGGTTGTTATACGGTACTGTACTGTATAGATGTTTATTAACGCCCCTCATTGCAGGACTGACTGAGAGGACCAGATGTGCGAGTTTCATTATTTTGTCGGCCAGTTTTGAGACACAAGCTTTAGATGACTTAAGGTTCAAAACAATAAATACTGAATAGAAAGATCTGCCGTCACCTGACAATGTAAACACAACCATTCTCAATTTCCAACCTTAATATAAGACTTGCATGTTAGATTCACACATCTGAGGGAACAAACAGGTAAGATCTTCTGGCATTAACAAAAGGCAAAGACTACAACCAGTAAAAGATATTCTAAAATAAAGTAAAATACAGTATCAATATTGTCCATGACTGTAAGGTACACTATACAGTAGTTGACATCTCTAACACCTACAGCTGCATGTATTTTTATAGTTAAATGAGAACATAAACTGCACACCTTGTATGGGAGGATGTGTCTGCCTTCACTGCTGACAAATTCTCACAAACCTCAGCAATTCCTCATTAGTTGGAATATTTGACTTCAAACAATAACACTAACAACTGTTTGCTGTGTCAATTTAATTCTTAACTGAGGATTCAATATATCAGACGATAAGTGATAAAAATCACCAATGATTACACAGTATACTGTACAAAAGCTGCAACACAAAAATACAGGTGCTGTGTAAAGTGATTGTCTACACTTACTAAGTGTAATGACCATTATTGCTATACAGCACAGAGAGTTACATGGCATTTATGAGAAGACCTGTCATTGTGTGTACAGTACATTGTTTACTACTTTGTGTCATTTCTATAGAAGTGAAACAGTAAATAAAGTGTAAACGATAAAATAAAATTAGTCTGGGGTGAGGGGGAAGGTGGGTACCTTCCTGGAACAAAAAAGAACACTGTAATACAATACAAGAGGGAAAGACTATAGAGTACAGTGGTGACCCAAACAACTCCCATGCTAACATTTATGATTTAAATCATCCAGATATTAATTTTTACCATAATTTCTATAACTCAGTTTCCAACCACTGGTTTCATAAGTTTGTGAGATGTGTCAGGAGCAAACTCTAACAGTGAGCATGTGTGGCACTTCCCTCAAGATGCCAGGAAGTGTCATAACCAGACACACCCCAACTACCACTGTCTCGTTTTAATTGAAATGGAGATGCCATCCTGTGACAGACTCTTCCACCTGCCCTGTGTTATATTGTGAAGCATCTGCCTTGTTTTTCATAATGTCTTTTCCATCTGGTTGAAGCAAAAATTGGAGCAAGAAGTGAATGAAGATTCCCTAATCCCCTCCCCCCTTAAAAGCAAATAATAATAAAGTAGGAGCAGCTTACCAAGATGGGTGACAACTACATCCTATAATCGTTCACTGCACTTTATGAGTAACAGTATACTGTACTGTACTGTATAAGTAAACTCTATAAACGTTATTTTCTGAGGAGTTCAACAATACTTTAAGGTCTTGCCCCGTGCTTCAAGTCTTTGATCTTTCTCAACCCTATTGGTACCTACCCTCAAGATACACCAGGGGTACTGAGGGGATGCCACAGGCTAGGGAGGTTGGTTTAACTAGCATAGCCAGGAGGTTCCCCGGTCTGACCTGACCTAACATAACCTTACCCAACTCAACCTGACCTAAAAGATGTTAAATGTCAGGACAGAGGCTGAGTCCTTATGGGCCTGGCCTAATGAGACTTAATTACCCATAGGTCCCAATGTTAATGAGGTCTCATCCTAATAATGATTATGCTTGCTTTGGTTGGAGCTAATTATAAGTGAAGTCCCCACAGTATATCTAAGTCAATAAGGATATACTGTACAATAATAAAGATCCACAATATAGTGAACAAATTATGCTGGACTTAATGGTAATTAACTATCATCAATAAGGAATACTGGGAAATGGTTCACAGTAAAACAAACTTATTATGTCAGTATTTATTCTTGCATATAAATTTTTCCAATTTATAAACACCGAAACAAAATATGCAAAACTTGGCAACATTTTGTCCTCAAATAAAAGTCAACATGTTGACAATTTAAAATAAATAAATTATTTTCAAAGTCTTTGGAAATGTTTATTTCACTGACCGACTTGTAACCGAAAACTTCAATTTTTTTAGAGAAAAAAACTAAAATATTAATGGGGTTGTTAGTCTCTTTGATTGATAACATTTGTGACATTTATTCAAAACTATCCATAAGTTTTCAAAGGCCCACACTCGGCGCCATCACAACACACTCTGGCAGATTGTTCCAACAGTTCACAATTCTCATTCAGAAAAAGTTACCCCTCACAGTTTTCTGGACCTGCGGCTTCTTCATCCTTGAGCCGTGACCCCTTGAGGGGCCAGCGTCCGCCAGTTCCAAGTAAGGACACTCGACTGAGTAGTGTCCCTTGAGATATTTATACACTTGGATTAGGTCGCTCCTTGCCTGACTAACACTTTCTATAAATTCACACGCTTGAGTTGTCCCCACAGCCAACAATTTTTGTGGAGTTGGTGTCTTGGACACTTGTGGATGATGTAGCCCAGTAAACCACTTGTTGTCATTATACCACAACACTTATCTATCTCCAGACTTTTCCGTCAAACCACCCGGCTCACTTTTCTCAGAGTTGTGTTTACTTCTCAGGTGCTGGATGACCTGAACCTTTTGGACAGCACGATATGGACACAAAGGACACGCATAAGGTTTTTCGCCGGTGTGCGTCAACACGTGACGCTTTAGGTTACTGCTCTTAGAGAAAATCCTCTGGCACCAAGGGCAGGAATACTGCATCTGATTTCCGGTGGACGAAGACAATGAGGAAAATGAGGATGCCAAGGGTGGCTCGTATGAGGTGCTGCTACCATGTGATCCAAAAGCCACTAGGAGAGAGTCCAATTCTCCAGACGTAGGTACAGAGGCTGCATGAAAGCTGTGACCTGGAGCAACCCTTGAGTCACCTCTAGAAGTCCCAAATGCTCTTGCTGTAGCAGAGGTCCTATGCTGGGGTGACCCAAATCCTCCCAATGGTGCGGGAAGTTGTTCTACAGTTTTGCAGTAATCGCTGGAGAGTCGGGCGATGGCCTAAAACAAAACAGAAGAGGAGGATTTGTGTGGATGTTCTGCATATGTAGGCTTCTTTTACTCAACTTTCTATATTATATAAAAAAAGGTCATTACATGGTACTACCACATCAAATATAATTACCAAACAATGATAATTAACATAAGCTCATCCACTGCCAATAAAACATCTGGGGATTCAAAGTGAGCAAATTTGGGTACTACATTAATGTATAGTCAGTCCCTAATGATTTCAATCATTTTAACTTCACAATAATTATGAAATACATTACAGAACAAAAACCACATACAGTAATTTATAACTTTATTCTCTTCTCTCTTTACAAACAAATCTTTTCTGAGCCCATTATTTCCACCCCAAGTTCATGTTGTAAATGAGAATCAGTAAACCTTGACAGGTAAACAGATTTAATTAATAAGAAGCGCTGTCAACCAAACTGAGAAGTAATGATTCACTTTGTTTACTACATACGTGAGTGAGGCTATACGGTAAGCAAGCATCTGTGGGTACGACTAATATGTTACCCCACTTGTCTTACACTTCTTCCCCTTTTTCAGTGAAGCTGCCATATACCCATCATCCACCCAACATAAAAGATACAGTAATTCTCACAATATATACCAAGACCAATTACCTCCCCTAACTTCCATCAGCACAGTAAATACCTGAACGTGTAAGGCTATAACAACATCATGATCTATTGACTCAAACAACCAATGTCCCTTCATTAAAACAAATACAACTGAACAAGTGCGACCAAAAGCATTAAACTCAAACCAAACTTAGGCGTTTGATTGTGATTCTGAGGGTGAACATTATATAAACCATAATTACTTTTGCTTCACTAATATAACCAGACAAAAAATATTCTTAAAAACTATTAAAAAAAACTCTGCTATATTTAGATAAATGAATCACAAACACATCTACCGTACATTAATCCACATTTGATTCACACTAGAGGAACTTCGTGTTATAGTGTCCAATGTACCCCCCCCCCCCCCCCAGTACCATTAGTAGATTAAGTCAAATTTTTCTATTTTCCCCAAATACTGGATTACCAATATCAAATCACCATCAGCAAGAAGAGAAACATATTGGTAATAAGCGATATTTTTTTTTTTTTTTTAAGTATAAAATTTTATATTCCATTCCCTCCATCACAGGAAAGGACAGAGGCATAAAACAAAGAAGAAACAATGTAAACAGAACCATTAATTGTGTACAAAACGTTTTTGTTTAACCAATAATAAATATCAAATAATTCTTATTTGTGAAATCCAGAGACGAACTTCATGAGATGGGGAAAAACCCACTCTAGGCCCTATAGTCTAGGACTCTAGTGTAATGTCCTGCCCTGTTCAAGTACTGCTCTCCTCTGAGTCATACTGCCACTTTCTCCCACAGATGGTATATGAGTCAAGTAATACATAAATAAATATGTTACTTCTTTGCTGAGTTTTGCCTTGATATAAAAACTGGCATTTACAAGCCACAACAGTGCAACACACAAGTACAATACCTGTACTGTACTGCATAATACAAAACAACAAATGCAATGAAATACAGTACTGTACTATGTAGAAATTATCACAATAATAATCCTCAGGAAGTTGAGGACCAAAAGTTGTGCAAAAAGACTTCATAATTAAGAAAACTTAATAATTAATAATCATATGCAGTCAACCCTCGCTTTACGCGGTCCCACATTCCGCGTTTCCACGTTTACGCGGTGCCCTGCCGAAACCGGAATGCTCACATTCCGCAGTGCGTGTACCCCTTTACGCGGAGAGCGGCTGGCGAGCCGCGCCATTTTTGGATCCAAACCTCCCGCCCTCTCTCGCCATCCGCCATGTTGTGTAAGCGGCGCGAGCAGGGTGCGCACAAGGTCGCCCAGTAATCAAAACATTACCGAGTTCTTCACCAGCCACCCACCACAGCCGGCCCAAGTCAGTGATAGTGAGGACATGGACTTATATGGACTTTGAGGGGTTTGACAAAGAGGCCCTGCAAGCCTCTGTGGTGGATAGTGATACAATTGATACAAGTGATACAGGTGAGGGCCAATAATCTGTCCTCTGCCTCGGAACCAACCCCCCATCTCCGTGTGCCCAGCCATCTTTTCTACTAATGTAAGTGTTAAAAAACCTAATATTATTGATATTTCTCTTAATTATTAATTGTGTGTGCATACCATCATAAAATTAAGAAGTTATTTTTACTACAACGTAGGTATTGTGTCTGAAAAAGTGGTAGTTTAGGGGTCGGACCGGTCTCTATTTCAATTAATCCCGTATGTTATGTTGTTCACTTTACGCGTTTCTCACTTTCCGCGACACCCTGTGGGTTGAATTAACCGCGTAAAGTGAGGGTTCACTGTATTCCTCACCTACAACTGCAAATGAAAGGTTCTTGAACAACTGAAAACATCATGTCTCAATACAGTACTGCACTGTACTTCCAAAAACAGTAATTAAGAGTTCACATATAAGCCTTCAGTCTACATCAACATGATTTAGGTCATATGATGTGTAATGCAAAACAATTTCAATTTTCAAAGACATTTATTTCTAAGTAACAATACATAAACATTATTCATCCTAATGCTAACAGTCATCGTCAAAGTAGTGGAATGTAATGACCATTAACCTAAGCATTTTCTACACTGTTTAAACTAACCCAACATGTCATTAATATATCAGTTAAGCTCTATACTGTACAGTACCTCAATACAGTAGAGTATACCTAATAGTAGCTGGTAAAATGAGCCCCAATCCACCTTAACCTAATGTTAAGGAATGGGGCCCATTTGGACTGTGACCCACAAGGACTGGATTAGACTAAGATGGAGTGACTCAGGACAGAGCTCCAGTCTAATATGTGGGATAAGATTTGGACCCGAATCCTAATAACCGGGCCTGAACGAGACGAGGCTTAATAGGACTAGGGCTTACTTAACCAGTAACCTTCCTAACTGCCATTTAAATAGTAATCTTTATCTCATACTGTACTAGAATAGTCTACCAAGTGATGGTTTCAGCTTTGCCTCCTTTCAGTAGTAAGAACTTGCTGTGTTAGAATGAAAATGGCATAACTTGAGTAAAGATAGAGTACATGCACACACACAACTCTTATCTAAGTGTTCATCCATTGTGTTAATACAACTAGCATTTGTCTTCACATCTGTGTCCTTATATGTAACACACATTTACAGGTATATCCCTCCAAGCATTATGTCATTCTTCTACACATGAAGAGTATTTACAACTTATTATTTCATACAACACATCTCTTGATAACAACCATAACCTATATTTATACAGTATTATGAATGGCAGTGGGTAGATCTTTTCCAGCTACTGTAATGAGTTTGTGGTCAACATATATAACAGTTTCCACTTAATAGTTCAAACATTTGGTTTTACTCTACTTCTATTAAGAGCTTATTACCTTGTTGTACAGTACACAGAGGACGACTGTGAAGAGTTATTACACCACTCATGCCATGATCACCATTAAGGGTTTGGTCAAGAGAGGAAGAAACTACTGAGTGAGAGATGTGCAACGTTGCTATAAAGGAATAACACAACACATATGCTCTTGTCTTTTTACATCTCCCTTGTTCCTTCTCTCCATCCCTCTTTCTCCTCTACACATTCCCCCATCTTCTGCCCACACAGGAGTGAACCAGCACCCACACTTGGGATTCAATTTGTATAATCATGAGTTAAGGATATGACCAGTGATGTTGTCAAGACCACAAAGTCAAGACCAAGACCTACTATCTAAGACCAAGACCCACATCACTGGATGGTATACTAGCAAGTGTGTGTATGTGACTGGAATATTTCACACTTTTATAATTTTACAAATACAAATTATATTTGAGTATGACAAATTTTGTATTAAAATACAAAAAATCCCACAACAGCTAGAGTCAACACACTGCAAAGATGAGGTTGTAACCGAGTTATGATTAGTTTTATCTTCCCTGTATGAGCGGCGTTTGCAAATAATTTAATCACTTGTTTTAAGCACTACACAATACAGTACTTGATCTAAAAAACAAAAAAACTGTAGTGTATCCAATTATGGTCAAACAAAAAAATCAAATAAAGTTTTCTTTATACCGGGTCTGCCAAAATTCATGACTGTACAGGAACACGTCGCTATTAGCAACCCTGCTTAACTGCAAATGATATTTTAACACCCCTATTTGATATTCACAAAGCATACCCAACTTATTCACAAATGAAAAAGAATGCTGCCTTTCAGTAATGTTTCAAACCGGGTGGACCAGCTGCACTCTCATACTCCAATACAAGGCCCGCTTCACACAGCTATTTTTTTTCACTCATTCAATGGGAAGGAGAAAATGTGTGAAAATTCACGCATGGGAGCTCACCCCACACCTGTACCTGTACTCCCAAACCACGGCATAAAAAATGTGTCGGGCTTTCTAGAATTCTTCATATTGCAATGGTAAATGTTAGTTTAAACGTTGACACTCATTTTCAAATGTCACACACACACACACACACACACACACACACACACTGTTTTTTTTTGTATTGTTGTTTATGTTATTGTAATCATTCGATTGCTTTATATGGAATTTACCTTAATATTGAAAAATATGTCGTTATAAAATAAGAAATATGAAGAGCATAAAAACGTGTGTGGCAAGTCACCAAGTTAGTTGTCACAGTAGCTACATCACCCACCTCTCCTGACAGACCCAGTATAATATAACATTGTCTATAAAGAATAACGTACATGACATTCACAAGACTGATGTGGGATACTGTAACACGTGTTTAACAAAATCAATTACTTTAACAAGTACCATAGCAGAGGAATATAAACAAGTGTCATTATCAAATCCATAAACCAAGGCCTCCATTTTCCAAATACTGAAGATACCTGAACCACAATATTGTGTGTTGTACAGTACAGTATTGGAAAAACATTGTGGCAGAGAGCTGAAGTGTTAGTCCAAGGAGTAAATGAGTGAAGGTTCAGCATGTTGGAATAGTGACAGAAGAATTATGTGAAATCCTATAGCATAAAACACATTAGCATTTGTTAAACTCATAATAAGCTAATTAGGAGTTATTGTTTACTAACACTGTATCAACAATATACAGTACAGTACATCTTTTTTTTTGTTATGTCCTGACTTTAAGGAAAACACCATGAACACAAAGGATGTTCTTGTGTCAGCCTTGGGGCAGTGTTCCTTTAGTTTTCTATGTACTGTACTTGTAAAGTTGGAAACAAAATGTATACATTCTGGGAAAAAAACAAAACATAATCCAGGTTCACAGTCAGGCACAATAATAACAATAAACTCATACACTGATTAATTTGATTGCATTTTGGCATAAAAACAAAACCATTTCAGACAGTTTTCATACCATTTTTTTCATCTCACCTGGGAAAAGTTGATAGTGTACCTGAACTTCACCCGGAAAAGACAGCTCAATGGCAAAATTACGGTAATATAAATCTGATAATAATACCAGTAATTATAATACAGTTTGTACAGTACTACGAATAACAACAAACATCTTCAGTCAACCTGTCAGAACCCTAACTACCTTATAATCAAACAATCAATTAGTGCATAAACTGGATGCTAAAATTCAACAGCCATACAGAGCCTAAACACCGCTCATTCACAGTTTACGGCACCAAGTATAACATCGGCTGAAACCTAAGTTGACTCGGTGACTAAATACATTACACGTGAATTCATTGTGAGTCTGATCTTAACTTTCATGTAATAACAAATATTATACATGCCCCCAAGAGATCTGTGGACATACAACCTTCAGAATGGGCATCCAACCCCTTCAAGATTGCACAGTACAGTTCAAAAACTTTATCACAGTCAAGGACCTGAAAAATACGAAAGGCTAGATCCTGTGACCTTCGACCCATGTGATTCTGAACTTAATGATCATCTTTCAACTCACTCAAGATCTATAGAAGATACAGTATATGGTGCTCATCCATCAATCCTTAGTCAGTTCATGGCATGGTAACCAAAAGTGTGGACGGAGAGATGGACGGACACTTCATGTGATTATTTCAGGGTTTCCATTAACTCGTCAGGTGGGGTCCAATACATCAAGACAGACGATGTACAGTAGCTAAGAAAGTATCTGTGTGAAACAATATGAGACCACGGATGATAGGTACAGGGATAAGAGTGTTGTCTCCTGACCGATTATTTTGTTCCTATATGCCAACTCACTCTCTGTGTTGGATACTGAATGGCGGTGGGTGAAGACACGCATACCAACCCTCCTGAGACATCACGAGTTGTACGTATAGTTTGGGAAGCCATCTGACCCACCCTGTCAGATACTTTCTTCAGATACTGTACAACAAATAATGAACCACGATCTCATTGTGATGTTTAAATTTTGACCTCCAACCAGTGTCCACTAAAAATGCCACACAGTATTTCTCCCAAGATGAACCGAGACACCTCTTACCCCTGTACTGTATTTTCCAGTAGCATTAAATACAATATGAATCTAGGCGTAATCTAATGGTAAATAGGGAGATTGCAGTGAAATATTGCAATATACATAAATTTGTAGTTCCAAGCTTAGTGAAATGAAGTGCATTCAAGAAATCCCTTTCAAACCTATTCAGTAACTACAGACTCTTAGTGAAAGTAAAATACACACACACATTTTACCACTTCCAGATAACACTGCAGCAATATGGTCTTTAGGAAGAAACCTGCCAATAACTGGTACAAAAAATAAATATGGCTACAGGCTGAAGGGGCCAGCAGCCGGCCAATAATAAACACGAACCTTAACAAAAAATAAAAACAAAAACTACATCAGTCTTAACACACATGCACATACATACATACATACAGCCATGACCTGATTATTGTAAACAGTATCTACACCTCCAGTAAGGTAAGGTAAAGTCTCTATATCTCAATGTTCCATAATTCCACAACTGTATTGCAGTAATACTTCAGTTTAAGTAACAATTATTCCAATACTGTATTATCCATCTTAACTGAACTCGTAGCTTGATGGACAGAAAATTATATAACAAAATTACAGTAATGATTTTGTTTTCATTGACAGTAAACACAGATCCACACTGCCATGAGCTTCACATACTATAAGCTCATAGGGATAACTTGTCCCTTACACTAACTTTTCCTTACCTGTTTCTTATTATCTCTGGGTGTCCAATATTAAGATGGAAATTGTTAAAAATTACGTAAATATATATTTACCTCCGATACAAAATACACATAATTAATGACACCAGGTTATTTTTTTCTTCTATCTTAACATGTAATATTCTATGCAGCTATTAACCCATTCTGACTAAAACTGTGGTTCAAAATTAGTTCAAATCTATGTTCAATATATAATATATTAATTCCATTTTCTACATACTAGTACAGTACTGTATATATCTTGGTCCATTATGTTATTATGAAGAAAAAAAAAAAGCATTTAGATTGTCAGAAAGAAACAGCAGAGATATTGAATTATAAAATGGGTTGAGACCTAACTCTATACTTGATGGAACTTACACTCACATAAAACAACCATGTCTCTTCCAAAAACCTTTTACCTCATCTATACAGCATATCCTCCACTTGGCAAGGTATGTTATGTGTAACTGAATGTGGAAAATTCTGGAACAGGCCGGTTATCTACACAGATTGAATGTCTTTAATAATATCCACTCCCTTTATTAAACCCTTGGTCCTCTTCATCAGAATCCCCACTAAGAAAAGAAAGGCTTAAACCACCTAAATTATGTTTAGGACTAAGGAACTATATATTACTTGGCTTATTTGTAACTTTAGTTTTGAGATACTTCATGTTTTACTGAGAGGTGATCCAAGGATACTGCAGAAGTTTCCAAATGACAAGTAAGTTCAAGAAACAATTTAAAGTACTGTACAGAAGGTTGCTTGAGAATAGAGAACAGTGTGACCCTGGTTACCTTCTATACATGTGAACAAAGTTACTCCGCCACCAAATGACAACCTGAACAAAATTAGAGAGCCCGTCACCCCGTGTTGATCCCCAACTTAAAAATGATCCATCAAATGATACACACGAACCTCTTACACTATTGTACAAATTAATAATCTTAAAATAAAATAATCTTATGACAACAACATGCAAGTGAAGGTTGAGCCGCCTGGGAACCTCATAAGCGCTACCAACTCCTCCTCTTTAACTTCTAGTACTACAGGAATGCTTTTGATATTACTTGTGTTTATAGTACAGTAATCGACGAAATATATGTAGGATGAAAACTAATGCAAGCAAATTCCCACCCAACTAGAATCCATCTGGTGAAAAATAAAATACTGTACTGTTCGCCTTCCAACTTTGTCTCCCGTTAATAAACTAAGTTCCTGACTTGGGTAAAAGCACTTATGTTTTAATATGACTTTTATTTATAAACACCTGACTCTTCCAAACAATATGAGTATTAATTTTTTTCACTAATATAATTGAATACTGTTTTGAACTTGTAAATGCATGATAATGGTATGCACCAATTCTATTAAAAATCCAGAAAGATAAAAATGCACTTGCATCACCAACACTAATCAGCAGTAAGCACAAAAATACTGAAGAAGGATGTGCAGTATACTCTACATAGTGGTCAGTCTGGCCTGGAGTTTCACCGTATATTCCTAGAACTTGGATACTAACAAGCCTCCTGATGCTCAGTGTGGGTGACAGTTTCAACACACGGTCCAACATCTTAGGTACTAACAGTCCCCCTGATATTCATGTCTCTTCATATGGGATGACAGACCGGGAGCTGACCTACACTTAAGGGTGCAGAAGGAGCACCAGTACAGCCGGTCCGGTCCCTCCTCGCCGGCAGAATGATTGATGACGTGATTCTCGATGGCATTCCGACCCTTTGCTTGCACGTTACAGTAAGGGCATTTAAAAACCCTTTGCTCCCTTTCCTCTGAGGTAAGCATTCTGTTAGAAGAGGGCTGCTTGGAGTGTACTGGTTGATGCTGTTGGCCATGGTCAAAGTGATGAGTCCGCTGGTGGTTAATTAGATCTCTCATGTTTCTAGCGATGTAGTAGGTACAGATTGAACAGAAGAGGGAGGAAGATGAACTATCAGGGAGCCTCGAGGTGCCATTATTATTCACACTGGTGCTTGCACTAGCACTGCTACTGCTGCTTGGAAATAGGTGTTGGGCAGATGTTAATGTTATGGCAGGTGGAACCAGGGTTGACGTGCTGGGAAACACTCCACCAACATTGTCCATGGATGACGATCCAGGGATTATGGGAGCCGACTGTCGGTCTTGCTTGTGGGTCTTGTCCTCAAGGCGACGAAGAAAGTCCTCGGCATCGCCCAGGGGGCAGTCTCGCGAACTGGACCCCTAAAAAGGAAGTAAAATTGCTTAATCGTCGTAGAGTAGTCTTATCAAGAGTTAGCTATGTGCATCTCCTTCACCACGTTGAGTTTTCCTTCTCTTATCTCTTCATTGTTTTCCAAGACACACTAGTGTATTAAGACTAGCCAGCCATGGTTTACATCTACAAGAAAGTGCTTGTTGCATGTTCTAACAAACTTATACTGTATGTGCAAACTATCTTTTCAGCAAAAGATAATTTACTTACATAGTCACAATACATGTGTGTATTGTCATTCAAATGAGTTACTAAACTACTGCACTATATTTACTCAGTGTAGAGCACCAATGGTCATCCTCCAAACATTATTATCACTTTAGTTGTACAGTTTTTATTTCCAATTTATTTTACTTTCCTTTTCCTTTCAATTTGTATAATCAAAAATATAAACAAATAAATTCTTAGTAGCATGCAGGAGCCAATAATACCTTAAAACAATATTTAAAAAGCAATAACAATACAGTATATAAAACCATAAACTATACGGACTTGACCTCAAAATAATAAATGACACAACCACTGGCATGTACAATTGATGCAGAGCACTTCCGGGAATGAGAGATTTCCGGGGAACGAGACGACTCTCTCACAGCCGGAAAAAATCTTGCATCTCCAGAATTTTTTTCTCAAATTTTTCGTTAAAGGTGCCTGATTTTCATCTCTCAATCCCAGAAGAAAAAAAAACTCCCCCATCCCTGGAATTTTCAAGGTACCTGAATCAGGAATATTTTCTCAGAATTTTCCAGGAAATCGTTCCCAAGGCCCGAATTTTCCAAAAAATTACGGCTTTGCGAACGATTTTTCAAGAAAATTTCAATTCCGGCACACACACACACACACACGCGAGTATACCATAAGTCAGACGTACATAACTCCAATAATGAATGCTACACCAAAATTCTATTCTTATTTCTACATTCATATACAGTATGTATATCTATTTCCAGAGTCCCAGAACAAAATACTGTACATTGGATACCTCAAAAGATCTACACCTGTATTTGATTATGATTTGTTAAGTTTGTTTATATTCATGTTTAGAAGAAAATTAATGCTTCATAAAACACCAAACAGATTTCAATTAACCTTCTTAAAATTTTGTCCAATAACCCAAAGATTCTTATTAAGAATCACACAGATGCGCACGACTCTCTTGTATATTGTCTGATCCATCATCCTTGGAGATTTAGCATGAATATATGTACAGACAGACAGGCAGACACATACAGGTACATGGATAGGCCACCAGGAATCAAACAACTCGATATTCTCTCTCTCACACACACACACTATGGACGAGTCACTACATCACGTGGCCTATGTGACCTCACACAGTATGGCAGCCTGGGCCATCAACTGTAAACTATAATAATTTGTAAGTTCATTAAGTTCAGTTCATGTTCCTTCTTCTTTCAGTAATGAAAGCTTTTGTTAAACGACCCACCCACCCCATGTCTTTGTATGTAATAAGTCATTTATGTCTAATGTATATTTTCAGCCTTCAGGCTGCAGAACTTTTTCAATAAACCATTAAATATTATTTTTATTATTACACCCACACATTAAGGATCTCCCCACCGAGTAAATCTGTACAGTAGTTTAACGTAGTTGTGCATATATACAGTATACAGGATCTGCTGCTGACGAGTTTCATAAATAATAAAGGAGAATGTCTACCATGACGGTATAAACACAAGTACAGTAATAACTGTCTGTATACTGCACTACTCTTAGTTTATTAACAGTAATTGTAGGGAAAATCATCAATAACTGACACCGTAAATGAAAAAAATTATTAAATATAAATGAACTTCACTTACAGCTTACAACACAAACTAACTATCGGGGACAAACTTACCACTAACATCATCATGGAGGGAAAATTATACAGTACAGTTGAGTAATCCAAAGACTAAGAAAAACACCAATTATGCTGACAATACTTTATTATCGAGTCCACTTACACCGACCATATGGAAAAGGTCCTCGTTGTTCCTGTTGAGTTTCTGTATCACATTAGGGAGTCATACTGTACCCACTAAACAATCCTAAGTCATAATTATAGATGTCATGCTAGTCATTGTTTTTGACCATCAGTAATACATATTTGAGATGTACTGTAGTTCCTTCTATAAGATTTAGACAAAGTTATTACAGTTCAGTATGTCACAAACAACCTTTTATAAACTTAAAACATTAAAATGGAGTGAAATTGTCAACAAGATACAGTTCAATACAACCAACCTATGATGGTCAAAGATGAATTCTATATATAGACTGTATACAGTATGTGGTTTAATTCCTAAATATAAACTTCATAATATTATAACTTTGGCCAAGTGAGGAAGAAAAGTTCAGGTGACACAAACAGCCCTAAACATACAGTACTTGTCTCCTCTATAATTTGTTTGTATAAGTCTTCCATCTTTTATTTATGATCATATTAGTCTCGTACTTTTTATCTATGTAAGTCTTCCATCTTTTATTTATGATCATATTAGTCTCGTACTTTTTATCTATGTAAGTCTTCTATATTTTGTTTATGCAGGTAGTGTATTGTGCATTGTACTATCATTTACATTATGTTTAATCCTATAAATGATGGCCACTAACTTCACTTCCACCAATTACATATACAAGGTACTGAACATACAACAACCAGTGTTATTTTAAACTGGTCAAATATTAACTTCAAGCACAATCAATTTAATAACTGAAGAATACATTTCTCCAATGCTGTAGGCAATTAATCTAAGACAATGGCTAAATGTTGAATAGAGTACAGTACAGTACCTTGTTTTGGTACATTACAGAAGTGTATTGTAATGTGGCATTTCAATGTAAAGCAACTACTGTATGTTTAAGGTGACACCTGAAGAAATACAGGAACTGTATACAGTGTTTTCATTATTGTCTGCTTTATCTGTTCCTACAGTGGGATTTGAGTGTTATGTAAAGATGTAGAACGCATTATTAATTTGTTAAAGGAAACTCAAGACAATAGAGAATGAAGAATATATATTACTGGTACTTCACTCTCAACCGTGTGTGTTTTGTTTTCTTTCACATTTAAAGGATAGTCTTCATCAGAGTGGCCATTAATTTAGTTTGTACTGTACTGACAATGGAGAGCATTACAAGTCTGAGAGAGAGCAGGTTGTAGTGTACTCTAAACACCTCAAGTACTGTACCTGGAGAAGCAGCATCTCCAACATTTCATTATTAAAAAAATAAAAATTATCTTCCCTGTCAACCCTAAACTTCTTAGGTCATTATATCACCTGAACATCACTGTTTGTTTACAGTATTGGCTTTAGGGCTTAACATAAATTATAAAAAAAAAAAATAAAGCTTCTGGTTTAGCTTTGGTTATTTGAACACAATATATTTCTTGACAAGCACATTATATACTGTATATATATACACACTGTACAAGGTATCCCTAGCTATACAAATGGGTCAGGTTCCTGAAAACCCATTCGTTAAGTGAATTTTCCTACAGTGTAGTGAATAAAAGAATATTTGGAAAAAATGACAAGAAAACCCCAATATCATATCCCAAAAACATGAACCAGTTCACAAACAACAAAAAGGCCTACCTAACTAATGATACATAGTACAGTATACAACTACACTCCTGTAATTTAATACCTAACACATTAAAAACATTAATAAAATACTATCTAGATCAAAGTAAGAAGGTAAAAACTTTAAGGAAAAGCTAAATCAAGGTTTAACACAGCCGCCATTAGAATACAGTACTTGCTTGCTGTGTTACAAGTGGCTTCCCTCAAGCCTCGCCATAGCTACCCAGCCCGGCTGGGGACTCTCCCCACACACAAAGAAATGTTTATCCCCTTTATGTTTTTGACCTTATGAGAGTTATTTATTTAAAGTTTTTGCACATTATGTATGGAGGACTGTGTGCACATTATGTATGGAGGACTGTGTGTGCATGTAACAGAAAAACAATAAGTGAAGGGAGTTAAGCCTATCTACCCAAAGACACAAGTTGAAAAATAGCAATAACATAAATATCCCCAGCTCGTCCTGCTAACTCTCTGGTGAACGGAACAAATGGTTTTTCCTTATGTTTTTGACCTTATGATATAGGAGGTCACCCGGCTTATGAATGTCCGCCAATATGAATGGGGTTAAACTTTAAATTTATAGTATTTTATTTACCTGATGACTTATTTTTTTTACTTTCATTTACTGTATTTTGTCATTGTATTTCTTCTTTTGTCTTAAATTAAGTTATTTTAGAAGTATATAAGGACTTAGGCTATGATATACATAGTGGGATTTTAAACATTGTTCTGTAAATACGTACAGTATGCACTGTAAGTACAGTATGCACATAGCATGTGTTCCGACTTACGAACGTCTTCAGGAACGGAACCCGTTTGTAACCAGAGGACCCCCTGTATCCCCTGTATATATATATATATATCCACAGTCAAATGAACCGTATGAAAATCCTTTCCTGAAGGTTATTTAACACATTTTATATGCAAACATTTTTTCTATGTAACTAATATCTAAACAAAGATAATATATGCTGCTACATAATTACAACATACAGTATATGTATACTGTACCATACATAATAGGCATACAGTACTTAATGTACCTACAAGCTCACTAAAATCATAAATACAAGAGTATACTTCCTCAAAATCCAACGACACCTAAGCTCGATAAAATTCCAACTACAGTACTGTATAGTTCACTTCACTTTACACATGATGACAATACATTAATAACTTCCAAACAGTCTAGCCTGTCAAGGATAATATTTTGTACTTCCTAGACCTCAAGTAAGAACTTACAAAAGTACCACACAATATCTCTCTCTTGGTAACAACATGTATCCCACATTATCAACATTACAGCTGTTTACTATATTGTATACTGTACTTAATTACTACAGTATTACACAAAAATACATATCAACAAAAATATTTTTGGTATTTTAGAGTAAGACATACATACAGTATATCTATATTTGGTTCTATTCAACTAATGGTTATGACAAAATATACAGCCACACATATATTACCTTAAACGTACAAAACACAGGCACTAAAACACTAACCTTCCCATTCATACTCCACAACTGTACACATATTGTACCATAAACAACATACTTTGGAATCACAAGGACAATGCTTGCCTATGTTATGTTCATTCATGGCCTGAGCCAATACCATATTCCCTGTTTATAAATATTAGAGCTAAGAGTTAGACTAGTCATGATAGCCAGATAATATATTTGGTATAAACTTATTTGGCTCCAACAGTGACAAAAATCCCCAGTACTGTACCAAGTTTTACCAGAGTTATTAAAAGTTCATAACTGGATATTAATGTAGGTTTTTTTTTTAGAGAGACTAACAGCCTCTGAAGCTGGTTATTTAACAACAAAAACGTTTTTTTAAATTACTGGACTCGTTTAAATTTCACTTTCTTCCAAGACAACCTTCACTTCATACTTGTAGTAACATTACAATCCTGACACAAATTATAGAAGTGTCTAAACTAATGCCCCAGCCAACACTTCCACTTGCATCTGGGTACAACAAGTGACCTTAACACCAACAAGTACTGTACAGACCTTAATTCATCCTCATCAATTCACTACCCAACATCTGGATGGGTAGCTTCATTCAAGATAGTTTTTAACCCTTTGAGGGACAGAGGCTTATCTCAGATGAATAAAATACCCAAGTGAGACACTACCCTGTAAAGATATTTATTCACGGCTACCCCTACAAGTTGCCCATCAATGCTCGCTTAACTTTATGTGTTCTGGACAAAAGCTCTTTAACCAGTGCCCCGGGGCATCAGTTGTTATGACAAAAAATCAGTGATGAAAAAAGGGGGTTAATGGCTTTTCTACATATGTTCAAAGATCTGCAACCAAACATGTCACATGGTTCTACTCAGCACTTGTCCAATCATCTCTTAAAGATCACCCTTCTTGGGAGTACTATATAGAGTACTCCCCAGTATCCCATTCTCACACACAGTCAAAATAACTTCTTTCTTTTACCACAAACTTCAATGGAGTCACGTTTCTATGCCATTTTTTTACTACAGTATAGTATTCTAAAAACAGTTAACCATCAAAATTAACAATATTCAGCATTAAAAGACTATAAATTTCTGGGCCATTTTAATAAATTACTCCACAGACTGTCAGTAAGATTTTAAGAGAACACATCAGGGATTAAAAAATGACACGATACTGTACAGTACAAAGACAGTTCCAGGAATCTGTGTGCATGTGTGTGTGTGTTATGTTTATACAGTAGTGTCTATGGGCCTAAAACTGTTATATACCCGATATCTTTATAACACAGTTGAATTTCCATATGTTCATGAGTTCTAAGTTTGAATGACAGATTTTTTTGGTCCATAGACGAATTACAAACATCTTCTCAACGCACATGTACAGTGAGTGAATGAAATATGTTCCTGGGGTTTTGACAAATACATCGCAGAGTTGAGCCACTTGACACGTACGTATGGAACCCATAAATAGTTGGCAAGCCTGATGAACCTTGGAAGGGGTTCACCAGTGACACCATTCACTATGTTGGGTAGTCGGGTACACACAGATTCCAATATTGGCTTCCTGCAGTGTTGAGCCTTTGTTATGACCTCTTGAAAGTTACATTAGGATATCTGCTGCAATTCTATTGTTCACGATAAAAACTACAGTATATTCTTTTGACATGACCAATGCAAGATTAATCTTTATATCTCCCGTGTGCATAAAGTTAACTTATAATTTACTTCATCACATCTACTCAAGACAGAGAGACACACAGTCATTATGTAAACCTTTTCTGTGGTGCGAGCCAATCTCCATCATACAGTTAATTTTATGGAATAAATTATCTATTATATTTCAGTTTCCAACTACTATATAACACATTAAACTACTGTACATAAAAGCCTAAACGTCACCAAATTATCTATTATATTATATACAGTATACGGTACAGCACAGTATAAGTACTGTATATTAACACCTACTGTACTGAAAATCAAAAACATTTCTTTAATTCTAATTAGGTGAACCCTTCCTCACCACACCAACAGTACATATTTAATGGGAGTTTTTAGAGCAGGTGGTACAGACAGGGTTAAATCTTCCTTGAAAATACAAAGAACTCACTTTATCTACATGTAATATACCTCACACCCATAGGGAGCTGCCCTCCGAGAGTCTGGACAAAATGTAATGATCCTCCAGGCTGTCCTATCACTATATATATCTCCTCTGACACATCCATATCCTTTATTCCCTCTTATGACATTGGTGGTCTCCTTCTACACCTACTCTCCCTCCCTCTCTCTCTTATATCCATCACTCGAGTCCAGTACAGTGATATCCCTGTTAGCCGGAACAATTGGTGCAGAGCACTTACGGGAATGAGAGATTTCCGGGTAACGAGACAACTCTCAAAACCAGAAAAATTCCCCCATCCCAGGAATTTTCCGAGTATTGGGAAAATTTTCTCTAAACTTTCCGGAGAATGTGCCCCTCAGAAAATTTTTCCCAAAGCCGTAATTTTCTGGAAAATTACGGCTTTGGGAAAGATTTTCTGATAAAATTTCAATTCCGGCTATCAAAGAGTTCCGAATCTGAGGGATTCCGGCTAACGGAAATATTACTGTACATTGATCATCCAGGAATGACAAAGAGTGAAGATTCTTTAACCGTCACCTTTGTTGGCGAGTTCTTAAAGTGACTCAAAGGCCAAAATGGAATCAGCCATAGGTAGTTGGAGAGGGCAGTGGCAGCATCATTCAGACACTGGCTATTATCCACAAGAACATGCAGTCAACCAACCTCCAAAGTTTTTGCACCCTCTCTTGCTGTACACTTCTCCAAGCATACTTCTACTACAACGTTCCTCTACCCTCTCTTCATCATCTTATCCACCTCACATGTCTATTCATCTCACTTAACCTCAATTCATTCATTTCCTCAAACACCATTTAACCATCTGCAATAACAAACACCTCATAAATTTCCCTGCTTTTGCTTTTTCTCTTCTGTTAACCCCAGACAAAGCTTCAGCTAACTCCTGTTAACCCCAGACACAGCTTCACCTAACTCCTGTTAACCCCAGACACAGCTTCAGCTAACTCCTGTTAACCCCAGACACAGCTTCACCTAACTCCTGTTAACCCCAGACACAGCTTCACCTAACTCCTGTTAACCCCAGACACAGCTTCACCTAACTCCTGTTAACCCCAGACACAGCTTCAGCTAACTCCTGTTAACCCCAGACACAGCTTCACCTAACTCCTGTTAACCCCAGACACAGCTTCAGCTAACTCCTATTAACCCCAGACACAGCTTCACCTAACTCCTGTTAACCCCAGACACAGCTTCACCTAACTCCTGTTAACCCCAGACACAGCTTCAGCTAACTCCAGAATATAAAGTAAAGTAAAATTCTGCCATAATATAAAAGCTCTGAGAGTCTCTGAGCATTGTTCATGACCCAATTAAAGCATAAGGAACCTTTTGTACATTCATGAGATGTGACCTTGAGTTCAAAGACACCATAATTCCTCTATGTTATTGTTCAATAATTTCTTAAAGCTACCCACAAGACCCGATTATCCATAAACAGTTACCAAATGCCTATTTTACACTATTACAATATAAAGATGAAGAAACACAAACTATTTATTGATAATTTGAGTATTTGGAGTGTACGTAATGTCCACTTACATTTTACTACCTAGAGGATGCAATGGTTGTTCTCATACACCAAGATAATAAAAACAACAATTGCACTCTCATATACAGCAGTACCTCTGACCTCTAATATATCTGTCTCAAGAAACATAAACAATAATTCAAAAGATGACGTTAATTACTGACGAGTTCACTTTAATATCTTTAAGGGCACCAAGTGATATACTGGTCAACCTCCGCTCACTTCTGGCTTCCTTAGCAGATGCTGTAGGCCCTGGAAGTTGACTGGTTGGTGGCGGTTGTCAAGTGAAACACACTACTGCCACACTCACTAACATGGAAGTATGACTCCCTTATCAACCAATCAACTTCAACAAATTATAATGGTTGCTAAGGAAGACAAAAGTGAGTGGGGCTTACAATAGTTGATGGATTAATTACAGTCATCACACCAAGAAAGGATTGATCATTTTCTCCCAATTTGTTGACTCTAGTATACTGATCCTCCTTGCTCTCCTCACCTTCCTACTTTAACACATTATATATCCTGAGAACATACATCTTCAGAACATCTAGGCACTGTTAGGTACACTACTGTGCTGCGTGTCCCTCCCTAAATTATTCCACTTAACACCAAACAACAAGTTAAATGTCGTGGGTAACTTTCAACGGTGAATGAATGAACTATTTCCTAGTACCTGATTCACCTCATAAATCTCATCAGTTATCTACTACATCTATACTGGAAGTAATTACAGTACTGTACTAGAGATGAGGTAAAGATGGGACCCTAAACTGCTACAATATAGATGTGTAACAATGATTTCCATTTCTTTGGGTTAAGGATTCCTTACAAACAACGATCACAGATGCAACATGACTCCATGCTCAACTTTCTCTACTAATGCACTCTTTTTTTTTTCCTGATGAGTTAAGTGGGATGATGTAGTGAAAGTCTCTCTCTTCAGATGACAAATTGATTAGGGATTAAACCCAAGTCTTAGGAACCCAAAGCCTGTAGTCACCCCTCACTCACCCACCCACCATATCTGAAGCCACAGTAAACCAATACAATATTCTTTGCACCAATTTTTTTTTTCATTTTTGTTAAATAAACACCAACCTTAGTTCACTCACTTGAGAGAAATTTCCTACCCTCCCACCACAAGACATGCAGCTCTTGAGGTCACTCATTCATCTACTGTATATAGAAGATTTCCATTTTCAAGTTTATGTGACCTTTGCAGAATGTTGATGAGCCTAAGACCTGCCTCCCATACTTCAGTACAAATCTTCTCAATAGCACTAATTCTAATTTTTTTTTTTCCTGTGTGTATGTCACTCATTTAAGACATGACCCTTTGTTCCCACATTTAACAACTGGCGTTGGATTCCATAGTGATGATTGTGACCTCCAGCCATGACCATGATCCTCAAAAAGATGGCTAAACTAAACCTAGACAGACACTCAGGTAAGCATGTACTGTACAAAGCTTCACGCACGCACCCGCACAAACACACACACACACACACACACTATTCTCTCAGCTTTGTGTGAATGTTAACTGAGGATACACTTACACAAAAGGTATCATCAATCTACCAGTATGTACATGATGCTCGCTACATTCCCCTCTACAAGAGTAAACGTTAGGGAAGGATGGTAGCATACAGTGTGTAGATAAAGAGATAATAAAATACTGCACATGAAATAAAACTTTTAAAAGCTGATGATAACTTAAAGGGGACATTTCTGATAATGTACTGTATGTATTAAACAATTTGCATAAGCTAAAAGTATGGTAATGTTAACATAACTCTTTAACATAGTGTAAATCAAAAGGTCATCACTGTTATCTAATAAAATCATTACCGGTACTTTTAAAATTTATCAGAAACTCTTTAAAACATAAATTTCTGGATTCATTTCATCATGTTTACATGTTTTTATTTGTATTAAAAATATTATGTTTTTCTTTTCTGTATCCTCAAAAGGAACTGGATTGCCTGAAACTTTTTAATGTGTGTGTGTGTGTGTGTGTGTGTGTGTGTGTGTGTAAACTTAAACCATCAATTACATCCACAAAGACATCATATGACAAGGTTTGTTGCACCTCAAATGGTAGATCTGCAACATCTTGACCTAAAGTAATCCACATGATGCATCAACTGGAATGCAACAACTGACCCTGTGCTTCACACATGATCTACCTGCCACACATGAGATAAAAGGAGTGTTATTGTCAGTGTTTAATGATGAATTATAGGCTAAGGCATTATTCCTTTTTCATGATAGCAGTGGTGATGGCTGGTATAATCCACCAATTGTGTGAGTTAAAGTGTACATTATTTCATTCAGGATCATCCTTTGTAGAATCAATTTCCTGACGGTGTTGCCTCCAGGAATGACGTCGAACACTTTCCCACTGAGTAGCGCTGTAGGGACACGAGTTGCAATGGTAGAGTCGCACCCCCGCCAGACCCCCGCCGTGCGTGCGCAAATGACGGAGGAGTACGCTCTCGCTCGTGCCGATGTAGCTGCAGTAAGGGCATTTGAGGGGGTACGACAGATTGACGGGGACGGCGTGAGGATTGGTAACCGGGCTTCCAGGAGGCAAGGGGCTTGTGGCCACTGGGGACATCACGGGGGTTTGAGCACGGGACGGCGAGGGACTGAGGAGAGTCCTGTTATTACCCCCCACTGTAGACGGCGAAGAGGAAGAAACTGTGGAGGGAGAGGTAAAAGAGGGGGTCGAGACGATGGTGAGGAGGCCCAGTTCACGTCTGCTCTTCACCCTGATGCGGCCCTACAAAGAAAAACACGCAACTTAGCAAAGTATCCTCCCCTGCCGCAACACGACCACTTACGTACTGGTGCTAAGTCTCCTCTCTCAACCTCCCTCACCTTCCATCCACAGATTTCTTCCTCTCTGATGCCTTATACTAAAATAAAAATAACAATAATCTGAACAGTATAAAACAAAGAAAAATAACTCTTAATGCTGTTATAATTACATCCATACTGTACAGGTGGTGTTATATTTGTCAATCACTAGTATGTATGTACAGTACTATAGTGAGCTTCTTCTTTGGGGGGAGGCCTACATTACTGTAGTATATAGATTTGGGAGAAAACAAAATCTCAAGATTGAAGATGGACTTATCCTCCACAATGAGTGTAAAATATCAATAAAAAATAAAGTTTTAACATAAACCCATTAACCTATAGAGTACCATCAGGAGGAAAGCCCCAGAAAGGATTACACCACACTACAGGAATGGAGGAATTACGCTCAAGTATTTTCCAAAATGATAAACCACAATATGTGTATTTTCATGGATTAACCAATTGTTTCCCTGAATTAACATACATAATTAGTACAGATAATTGTCAACTTTAGTTATAATACACTGTACTGTATGTATCAGTTCTTAATACATGTACAGTATACTTTTGATCCAAACTTATAGAGTGAGGTCCCAGTATACTGTACTATCTTACTATACAATACCATGTAAATGCCACTACCACTTCCTTGACATATTACACTGTCTGTATAAATTGCCTTTAACAACCTCAGGATGTCAGTAAAAGTTACAATACAGTGTAGTTACTGTAACCAACACACCATCCATGATCACTATAACAAGACATTACAATATGGGTCAGGATATATTGTAAAGTCAACTCTAGTATATCGTGAACACCTACTACAAGCTATCACCACCACCACCTACTACAAGTTATCACCACCACCACCTACTACAAGCTATCACCACCACCACCACCTACTACAAGCTAACCCACACTACCCCAGCTAACACACACTGCCCCAGCTAACACACACTGCCCCAGCTAACACACACACTACCTCAGCTAACACACACTGCCCCAACTAACACACTGTTTCAGCTAATCCACACTACCTCAGTTAACACACACTGCCCCAGCTAACACACTGTTTCAGCTAACCCACACTACCTCAGCTAACACACACTGCCCCAGCTAACACACTGTTCCAGCTAACACACACTACCTCAGCTAACACACACTGCCCCAGCTAACACACTGTTTCAGCTAACACACACTGCCCCAGCTAACACACTGTTTCAGCTAATCCACACTACCTCAGCTAACACACACTGCCCCAGCTAACACACACTACCTCAGCTAACACTGCCCCAGCTAACACACACTACCTCAGCTAACACACACTGCCCCAGCTAACACACACACTGCCCCAGCTAACACACACACTACCTCAGCTAACACACACTACCTCAGCTAACACACACTGCCCCAGCTAGCACACACACTGCCCCAGCTAACACACACACTACCCCAGCTAACCCACACTACCCCAGCTAACCCATACTACCCCAGTTAACCCACACTACCTCAGCTAACACACACTACCTCAGCTAACCCACACTACCTCAGCTAACACACACTACCTCAGCTAACCCACACTGCCCCAGCTAACCCACACTGCCCCAGTTAACCCACACTACCCCAGCTAACTCACACTACCCCAGCTAACCCACACTACCTCAGCTAACACACACTGCCCCAGCTAACCCACACTACCTCAGCTAACCCACATTACCCCAGCTAACCCACACTACCCCAGCTAACCCACACTGCCCCAGCTAACCCACACTACCTCAGCTAACCCACACTACCCCAGCTAACCCACACTATCCCAGCTAACCCACACTACCCCAGCTAACCCACACTATCCCAGCTAACACACACTGCCCCAGCTAACCCACACTACCCCAGCTAACCCACACTACCCCAGCTAACCCACACTGCCCCAGCTAACCCACACTATCCCAGCTAACCCACACTATCCCAGCTAACACACACTGCCCCAGCTAACACACACTGCCCCAGCTAACCCACACTACCCCAGCTAACCCACACTACCCCAGCTAACCCACACTGCCCCAGCTAACCCACACTACCTCAGCTAACCCACACTACCTCAGCTAACACACACTACCTCAGCTAACACACACTGCCCCAGCTAACCCACACTACCTCAGCTAACCCACATTACCCCAGCTAACCCACACTGCCCCAGCTAACCCACACTGCCCCAGCTAACCCACACTACCTCAGCTAACCCACACTGCCCCAGCTAACCCACACTACCCCAGCTAACCCACACTACCCCAGCTAACCCACACTACCCCAGCTAACCCACACTGCCCCAGCTAACCCACACTACCTCAGCTAACACACACTACCTCAGCTAACACACACTGCCTTAAGCCACCACATCCAAATTGGTGTTAAGAGTTACTTGTAGTATACTGAAACTATTGTAATTACAGGAAGTTCTCATTATTACTGTACTGTACTTAAGGGAGGAAATGTAATGAAGAAACATTGGGGAATATAAGACCTGAGTTTGTTGGCACCAGTTGTGGAGGTTTTGGTGTTTAAAAGTAAAGCTGAATGAAAGGAAGAAGAACTCTGTCTAGTTATGTCAAGACGTTTATAGATGGAGTCATGTGATTGTTTATTTACTTGTGGGTGTAGTTGCAGCTGGGGAAGCAGGGCTAGTAACAGACTATACAGAAAGGTTGAACATTTACTATACAGTTAATGACCTTGTTGCTAGACTGCATGAATATCAAGTCTTTAAGTATAGAAATTATTTTAAGAAAACTGTTAATATTGTGTGTGTGTAGATACGAGTAACCAGTATCTTTAAGAAAACAGTAACTTGTGATACTCTAGTTAAACTGAACTGGAATACTTTACTAGAAAAAGGTAGATAACAAGATGAAAGACTTCACTTTTGGCATCAGGTTTTAACCCCATCCACATCATGAGCAATAGTTTCACACTTTTTTTTTCTATACTTTATCTTCCCCCCCCAAAAAATTATACTGTACATGCAATAAGTCGTCTACAAACAGAGATCCTTCAAGAATTCCACTCACTGGTCATCCCTTGTAATACATGACCACAACAGTACTGGGTTATGAGCTGCTTAATGCATTTATTTCTCTTGGTAATAATATTCACTGTACCTGTTTAGTCATTTACAGTGGCATGAAGTTATACAGTCTCACTCTTGTTTAACTTGTGTTCCAGTGTCTTCCCTTATTTGTATTATGTGGTGACTGTCTCAGATCCCGTGGTGACAGTTTTCAGTTCAGAGCAGTAACCCTTGTTAAGGCTATCATTGCCTTTATCATCATAGTGGTGTACAGGTACTTTGTGATTATTTTTTCTACTGTAGCTTCCAGAACCAAATTTGTACACACAATGAATAGAGAATTTTGTAATGTATTGTCAATAAATATTTAATTGTCCACTGTGTATGCTAGTTGAGGATGTGAACAAGTACAGTATACAGTACAGTATGTGAATATAACTGCTGTAAAATTTCCTGTTTCTTTCTACACATCCTGAAAGCTCTTATTATTATTTGCCTCCCTCTTCTAAGGTTCCTTGATCCATCACACAAAGGAGTGTAATGGCAACAGATAGATATACAGTGGTCCCTCGGTTAACGAGCGCCTCGGTTAACGAGTTACCTCCCATAAGATTCTTAAATTTGGTTAACGAGCAACCCCTCGGTTAACGAGTTTCTTACGAGCCGACCTCAACAAGTTTGGCTTGCACTGGGCGGTCAACCGTTGTGAAAGAGCCAGGGAGATTTACGAACATTTAAAGACAGATCAATCTGGTTCTTCAGGCACAGAATTGAAGATTTTTGGGCCAGCAAAGGCTGGTTCGAAAAATTTAAGAAAAGAAGTGACATTTTCAGTGTTGTTAGGCATGGTAAAGCTGCTAGTGCTGATGGAAGAAGAAAATTATCTTCCCCAGCAAGTGTTCAATGTGGACAAAACTTGGCTGTTCTGGAAAAAGATGCCCAAAAGAACATTCATCACCAGAGATGAAGCCTCTTTACCTGGGCATAAACCCATGAAAGACTGTCTCACTCTATTGCTTGGTGCCAATGCTACAGGGGATTTCCGACTGAAGCCCATGCTTGTCTACCACTCTGAGAACCCCAGGGTGTTCAAGCAACAGAAAGTGGTAAGAACAAAGCTTGGACTTTATTGGAAGTCCAACCGTAAGGCATGGGTGACAAGACAGCTCTTTAATGAATGGGCTGTTGAGGTGTTTTGCCCTTCTGTCAAGAGCTACCTAACCACCAATAAACTCCCTTTAAAGGCTCTTATCCTCATGGATAATGCTCCTGGTCATGACCCTGACCTTGCCAGAAATTTGGAGTATCAATTTGACTTTGTGAAAGTGTTGTTTTTGCCTCCAAACACTACATCAATCATACAGCCAATGGACCAGAATGTGATCAGCAACTTCAAGAAGTTGTACATGAAAAAAATGTTTAGGAGGTGTCATGAGGCAACTTCCAATGATCCTGAACTAACACTGAAACATTTCTGGAAGACGCAATTCAGCATCCTGGAGACTGTAAAATTGATTGTGTCATCATGGCAAAAAGTCTCCACTAGATCCCTCAATTCTTCATGGAAAGCACTGTGGCCATCAGTAGTCCATGATTTTGAGGGATTTGAGGAAGAAACAGAGTTGGACCAGGAGATTGTGCCCATTGGTCAGTCATTGGGCCTTGAAGTGGAGGAGGAGGATGTGGAAGAGCTTGTGATGTCTCATGAGGAGGAACTTACTCCTGATGACTTGAAGCAACTGGATGAGATGTTACAGGTAGAGGCTGACAGTGGTGAGGAGGAAATTGAAAGTGATGACCATATGTCAGCTAAACAGTTGAAAGATGTGATTTACTACTGGGAGAAGTTCAGGGAACTGGCTTCAAGGCACCCAGAAGTGGAAAAAACTGAACTAACTTTGTGTCATGTTGAGGACTCAAGTGGTCTCCTTCTTTAAACATAAGTTAATGGTGAGGACAGGTGCCCCACAGACCACAATTGACACTTTCTTCAGTAAAAGGCGGAGGGAACAAGATGCTATCCCTCAGCCTTCCACTTCAAGAAGGAGAGAGGATGTTCATGGTGGAGAATCTGTCAGTCCAGAGGTTCCTGACATTTTCATGGAAGGTGACTCACCTTCCAAGAAGCAATAAAATGCTTCTCCTCCACCTCCACTTCCTTCTCTTCTCCTTTCTCCTCCTCCACCTCCTTCTCTTCTCCCTTCTCCTCCTCCACCTCCCACTTCAAATGCACATCATCATCATCATCCAGGAGCCTTCTACATACACACCTCAAAGTAAGTGAACTTTTCTACCATTTTTGTTAAATTTAGACAATTTTCGGTGAGCTGAAACCAATTACCCATTGAAACAATGGTTTCGGTTAACGAGATTTTCGGTTAACGAGCAACCTGCTGGAACGGATTGTGCTCGTTAACCGAGGGACCACTGTACTGTATAGAGTAAATATATTTCTTTATTCCTTTTACCTGTTTTAATTCAAATGATGCCCAGCATGACCATAGGAATTAGATCTTAGTCTGCAGACGTTTGTCCCACATGGTTAGGTTAGGCTGAACCCTATAAGGCGATAAACACACTGGGCCTAAATAATTAATCTCAACAAAATACTACAGTTGTTTAAATCACGTACGGTATGTGTTTCACGACAAGAGGAAAAATTAATATATAAGTTGAATTATCCCATATTAGTTTATTAACTATTCTACAGACTTAACAACACCTCCACTTTCATACAAGTATAGGCATCCAGTAATAGGATCACATATCTTCTAATATGTCTCTATGTTATTTACAATATCATAATTATTTATTATACTTCTTTTATAGAATATTATGCACACAGATGGCACAATCTAGCCAGCTGTCAGCATACTGAAACTGACCACCAGGAGGGGTCACTCTCTTAAACCAGGCCTAGTCAGTGGAATCATTCCTTCATATAATTTAAACTTATTATATTCTACCAACACTAGAAACAAAGAAAAGCATAATAGAGGAAATATCCAAACACAGACAATCACTGACCAAGCACCAGCTCAGAATATCCCCTTATTAATAAAACTCTGCTACGGTATAATGATACAGCCGTCGTTTAACTCGGGAATTCATAAGTAAATAAAGCTATTCTCGCCCCCTTGTTTGTGACTTTTTAATTCATTACATTTATGAGCCTTCACAGGATTTTTTCAAGGCAGTAATTCTCCATAAACAACAACAGTGTACCCTGTATATACTGTACAGTATTAATAATCTAATCTTATGGAAAACAGCACAGTTCCATTTGGCAACTCAAAAGCTTAATAATAGTAAGAGATTTAGGCAACAAATTTTTCACTACTTCAGTGTCTTCTCATCGTAAAATATTTTCTTTTAGCACAAAAAGTATCGTCTGCTCCCAAAAATAAGTTAAAACAACTACAGTACAGTACTGTACTCAATCCTTCCACAAGTAATTTATTATTTATTTTACTGTACAGTAATTGTGGCTTTTCCCTGACCAGCTTCAGCTAATGGTGCACCTCCTCAGCAGTGCTATATGTACTGCACAAACACTAAACTTTCGTATTAATAAAACAAACCTCAAGAGAGAGCCAATTTTCATTCAATAAATAAATCCCTGTACTGTACAGTACTCTCAATTTCTTCACACCAATCAGCTAATGAGTTTATGAGAAACATTGTAATGTTTTTATGTTCTTTTTAATGCCAAATAACAACAAAAAACAGACTGAACTAAAAAGTTTATCTCAACATACAAAGGTCAATATCTTTAGCCAAGATACAAGAGAAATACCATAAAAATATATATGTAGTTTTATACCTCAAACTTCTTAGAACAGTGACACATGTTGGTGATAATATATACAGTACTGTATATGGTGAGCTGCACTCAGGCAGTATCAGAGAATAAGCAAGACTTTTTAGTGATTTTAAACCCCCAAAAAACAATGTCCTATGTAGCACTAAATCTTAAATGTGTAATGGTATCCAGGCAGTAAATTCACAGGGTACAATAAATTATAAATCCCAAGTCCATTTTCACACCAATATTCAGCGACTCCTACTGTCTGCTGCTTCATCATCATCATATGCTTACTGATGAAAACAATTTGACCCCAATTAAGAGACAATATTGAGCAAGGACAGCCCTGTGAACCTGATCTCGACCTCCTCTCTCACCAGATTTAACTGGAGACTAACCACTACTCTACAGTACATGGAAGCAGCAGCCATCATACAGGCTACCCCCTGTCAGCCTGTTATATACAAAGCTGGAGTTAGTGTTTTTCTTCTTACTCTTACGCCCCACATTCAAAAGGTGTGCAGCAGGACATTCAATATTTTCCCTACACATACAACATAATATATTAGCAATGTCTGAGTTCCTTCCTTGGGAAAACTACCCTTGCATGATCTTGATACTCTTAAACCACACAACGTAAAACTTGATTTAGTAATAGCTAAAGTTAACAATATATATAAGTATTCATTTAAAATATATAACAGATACTTATCACAAAGCTTTGCAAGCATTTGGAAAAAATATACATAAGTAAAAAAAAACTGCAACAATGACACATCCATGCACGCATGATAAAACAATGGGAAGAGTCAAAACTATGTATTCATAATAATTGCCCACATTTATCAGCCATATCATCAAAAACTCACTGACTAGTCACATCTCGTTAACAATTGTCCGCACACTTTAAATGGTACTGAAAATGAGGTACAGTACTGTATACAGTACTTGGATAAGAGACAAAAGTGCAGCAACTGATGGACACAGCACTTGTCTCCTGTCCTTAAGGTCACCACCGGTGGTTCATACCCAGGACATCCATCCCTAGTTCATCCAGGTCTGAATGGGTACCTAATTTTACAGTTCGGAAAAAGGAAAGTGTTCAAATACAGTGCCAGTCACACAGTCTCTTACTGTAGTGAAAATAGGTTAAGTATATGTACAGTGCTTTATTGGCACCGCCCCTAACAGGCCATCAGACATGCAGGATCTACTTTAACTGCTTTCACGTGTATAATGGAACACAAAGCATAGGTCACAACACAAGGGTCAGAGTTAGTGGGTACAGAATTGAGGAGTGTTTCATAATATGGCTCATTATGACTGAAATCAACAAATTTTTATATTTCTAAATACAATGATCCATTTAAGGAATTAATTTACAGTTTTAAATGGATAATGAACAGACTTATGAAGAAGCCTTTGGTACAGAACTAATACCAGTGTTGCTTCCAGTCAACAGAGGTTCTTGTTGTATAAAAACTGCCAACAGGGACAGGGAATTGGTATAGTATAGTACAGTAGTTTTAATATTATCAAAGTAACTTACAATGGGATATGTGTGTACTTGGCAAAACTTTATCAAGCAAGCACATGTCTAGTAAGTTTAACAAGAGGAGACGTAAGGCTGTTACGAGGCAACAAATGTGTATGAGCAATGGCATTGTAGGTGCAGGTAAGACGGCAGCTATGCCAAGCGGTTGCACGTCCTCAAACACGGGAAATGCGACGAGACGAAGCTTTCACGAGACTCACGCTTGCCACCCCATCAAGGTTCAGGCAAAACATCAGCCCATAGAAAAAGTTTTTAAGGCACACAACGTAATAAGGAAGATACAAACAAAGCCTGTGGAAGTACAGTACATCACCACAACAGTAGTCTCAGCATTCACATACAGTATTTGGTGCAACTCTGCCTCATCATCATTGAGAGGGGGGAAATAATACAGGCTATACTAATGGTCATGTGGGCTTGTGTAACTCTGAGTGTTGTGTGTTTGCAAGGATTTGTGTTTGTGTATTCACATGTATTTGTGAAAGCATGTATGTATGTATTTATTTTTACCAGTATTTATACAGTACATGTGCTTGTATACTTGTTCAGGTCTAAGTACAGTATATATTTGTGTTCATGCAAGTGTTCGCACGGACGCACACACGCATAGTACAGTATATTTTATGAAATTTAAAATGTATGAAATAAAGATACTGTAAACCTTACATCCACTGCATTACTTGATAAAGAAAAGCACAGGAAACAAAAGATGGCATTTACTTAAGAGTGAGAGAAACAACTAGAGAACTGCAAATGGCATCACTTAGATTTGCTCATGATAAATGTCTGATTTATTCAAGTATTACCCAATATTTTTATCAATAACTACCTACTTATGGTCAGGCACTGATTCACTTTCTCTATGACTTCCCTTAAACCTAAGATTGACTTTATCAGCATGTTTGTCACTTGGCTTGAAGGTCATTCTGTTTGATGGTATGTGGTAGCCCGGACCCCTCCTCTCTGTTGATGGCATGGTAGAAATGGTCATTGAAGACGGAGGACCCACCGACGAAGTGGGCACCTGTATGTGATGAGTGTGGGAAGGTGAAGTGGAAACAAGAAGGGGAGGAGAAAGAGGGGGAGGTAGAGGAGGTGAAGAAGATAAAGGTGGTGTGGCAGGCATGGGAGAGTGATGAGTAATGGACAGATGTGAGGGAGAAAACTGTCGAAGTAGAGGCAGAGGTTTTCCTTTCTCTGCTGTTCCTTTAATGTGTTCTTGTTCCTTGTTGGCAGTATGTTTATACAAATGATCTGAATACTGGTCTATCTTCTTCACCAGTGCAGAATGAATGGGATTCTTCTTCTTGGCAGAGTCTTTGTCGTGTACCATTCGAGAAATGCGCTGTCGGAATGCCGTTTCTGATGCCAGAGGAGGACCAGAGGGAGTCGGTACAGCAAGGGTGTGACTCGCAACTGGTCCAGAAGGAGACGTTAATGTAGAGGAAGGATTACATGACTTCACTGTGACAGTTGGACTGCTCTGTGTAATTGTCTGCCCTTGGTCTTGGGAAACTCTGATTTGAACCGCCTGAAGAAGAATTTTCATCTCATCGGTTATCTGTGGTTGCTCATGAGAATCTGTTGTGACTGACACAGACTCTTGTGGTGCCATACCAGAAGCTTCTATTACCACAAATGATTCACCTTTGCTCCCAGGAGACAGAAGTTCTGCACGAGAAACTGCTACATCGCGTGGACACCTCAGTACCGGAGACATGCCTTTAGAAGATTCCACGACAAACATTGGCTGTAGCATGTCCTCTGCAGGACTACATACAGGAGAGGCAAGAGACACAGCTACAGATGAGGGGATAGAATATGGCACCTGGCCAACAGATAAAGATGATGGGATGATGGGGGAAGGTAAAGATGGGATCACCTGTCGCACAACTTCACTCTGAGAAGCTGGCCCCATTGATGAGCCCTTCAGTAACAAAGCTTTCAATAGTGTCTCTTTCTGAGGAGATTTAAGAGTAGTTTCTTTAGTAAGCAACGGCTGCGAAAAATATTCTTTCCGAGAGGAGTTGGCATCTAGGTCAATAATATTCGAGTCAATTGGAAGCACCGGTGACTCTCCAGCAAACATCTGTTGATCCACATCATGGGGAGACTGCTGTAATATTAACTGTGGTAAAGACACTCTTCTTTCAGCTTCTAAACTTGCAGGTTTGTCCTTATAAAGAACTTTTAAATCATCCCTTTGTAAAAAATTGACAGTTTCTTTGGAGAGGAAAGGCATTACAGAAGGCTCGGTGCCATGAGGCTTGGGGAGGATACGCTTTGTCTCGGCGGGCGGAAACACGAGCTTCTTCATCTCCGTGACGGTGCCGCCGGGAGACACCAGGCCGGGTAAATATTCGTGTTTCACGGGATATTTAGGCACTCGGCCTTTTCGGTTCTTTACATAAGCTAGCTGTTCTTTGTGGATCTTGTTGAGATGTGTCCTCAGATTAGACCGCTGAGTGAAATCCTTCTGGCATATATTGCACTGATAGGGCTTCTCCCCCGTGTGGGTCCTTACATGATCCTTCAGATGGACGGAGAGTCTAAAGCCCTTCCCGCACCACGCGCACTTGTACTTCCTCTCCAAGTCCGCCACCTACGGGGAAAACAAAAAGGCTGCTATAGATGGTCGCAAAATCAGCTATATCTTTCTCAGCATCTAGAGCTATGGACTGAGGCCTTGGGTGATGCCCTTCCTCTCAATGTTCTTCTAACATCCTCAAGTGGTTAGTCTATTTCCTCCTCTTATTACTGCATCAGCCAGCCAATTTTTCCATCAAATATTTTCCTTAATTATCTATCAAATGTTTCTTTCAATCAAAATTTGCTGCAAAATTTGAGCAAAATATGGATTCAATATCAAAGAGAAGAAGTAAGACTCACCCAGAGTCAGAAATATAATTTGTTGTGTTCTTTGTAAGTACGTACTGTAGCACCAAACAATGTTTTTTATATGTGCAGGACCCAGTGACATAAGTACATATCTTACAGGGTACAGTAATTCATACATAAATATCTGAATGGTGTACTTATTATCGCTACAATGCATTATTAAATACAAGAATTATATTCAGTGCTATATATATATGTATATAAACATTATACAGTACAAATAACAGCAATAATGTGCCACTCACGTGAAGAAAAAAAATACTGTATTTAGAAATGTAGTATAAGTAGCTGAGAGACAAAATGGACTACACTACAGTATGTTGGAGAAGGAAAGGTCAAGAGGAAAACAAATCTATGTCGTGTTATCTAGTCTAAGAATGGTTTGTCCGGAAGATTTTATAAGAAAGATTCTGAAAACTACCACTAACAAACAACAACATAGGCCTTTCCCAGGAGTTAAGAGAGGCTAAAGAAGCTCTACTCCAAGCTGATAATACGGGGGAGGTAAAGACCAAATACAATGGAGAAAAATACCGTAGTGTACATCTTTTAGTAACTAACACTGCTCACATACAACGACCTAGCACTTAGAGGTGACAAAACACACACACATACAGTGGGGTATGCTGTAACGAACGGATCCTACTACGAATATTCCTATAACGAACGGTTTTACCTATAAAATTGATAATGCTATTACGAACGAAACTCCTACAACGAACATTATTTAAAAAAAAAATTTCTTTTTTTTTACTAATTTATTGTTTCTGTATTACAAGTATTAATGATATTCTTTATTTCAGGGGTTTAGATGCATATTTATGCACTTTTTTACAACTTTTACAATTTTATATTATATTTTACAGTGTTAAGTGGTTGTATTTGGGGGCCTGGAACGGATTAATCCTATAACGAACGAAAGCTATAACGAACAAGGTTCTAGAACCAATTAGATTCGTTATAGCATACCCCACTGTACATTTGTAGTCTTATCATTGTTTAATAATGGCAACAGTTACCTTCAGCACAGCAGGTAGGGTGATAATTACAGTACTCCAGTATGCAGAAAGCTCTCCTCTCACCACGATTTCAATGTCTATAACTAACCTAACCTAACCTAACCCAAACCAACCCTTCTCACACAAGAGGTAGCAAACCCTACAATAGAATAACTGATGCTAAAAACAGTTTCATCTATTTCATTTGCAGTTTAACTTCACTAAAGCTTTTTCTTCTTATTTAAATGACTACAGTATCCATATCTTAATCCTCATCCCAATCTTTCCAACATCAGTACCTAACCCACCCCACCCCACCATAAACTAAAGTGGACAACATAGTCATTTTATTCTTTGATGACATGAGTTCATTACTTTCTTTAGTTTAAGCTCACCTCCACAGACACACACTCCAGCAATACATCACACACGCTGTAACACTAGACTTGAGGTTCTTCCGTAGTTATGTTGGGGGAAAAATATACGTTTAAAATACGGAATAAACATGCACAGTAAGGTGAGCTATGAGGCCATAGAGGATTCATTACAGACATAAGTACAGGGGCCCCTAAAATTTGCGGGGGTCAGGTTCTCAAAATGGCAGCGAATCGCCAAATCAGAGAATAGCATTTAACATTTGCTGACAGGAGGAAGGGAATGGGGGGGGGGGGGGGGGGGGGGGGAGGAGTACATTTTTACTTGTGTACAAAGAAATGTATATTCCCTTTATGTGTTTGCCCTTAAGACAATTACTTCTTTTACCTGTATTATGTATGTGTGTGTCTATACACACACACACATATACAGTACAGGTAAAGGAAATTACAGTCTCTAGGACGAATGGCTCCTTGTCCCAACCGCAAAAATGGCGGCAACTTTAAAACTACCCACAGACATTCTTGGGTACATCCAGGGTGCCATCCGCGAATAATAGAGGACCGCCAAGTAAAAATCCACGAATTTGGGGGACCCCCTTCATGTTCACGTCTTTTCTGGTTGTGGTGTTGTGAATCAAAATATTAATCTACTGCATACAATTTACAGTACTTTTGTTTTGTTTACTACATCTCTACTGTAGTGCATATCAGTATAATTATGCATTGATACATATTATTTTCGAATATGTTCCAGTTATCAACATATGAAATACAGTACATTACTATTTTTGTCTACCACAGACCTACCAGAAGACATGAACATATTACGGTAGTTCCCTACTGCGGTCTGCATGGTGTTTAAATCTTCCACCAGTACAACACATCTTGGTGTCTCTCTCCCCACCAAACTTATCCCATAATATAGTACAGAGGGAAGCACTACACTAGACAGGTGTGATATACAGTATTTCATCCAAGCTCAATTATATTTCCAACATTTTGTTTTTCTGGGCAGTTTTGTGGTGACTTCTGGCTTTTGCCCCAAAGTGCCCATTATTACTGGGCCTAATGAAGATTCACCACACCCAGTACTGCTTCAATCATACATGGCACCCAAGCAGGCCGCCAAGAAACCATTATATATGATTCTAGAGACAAGGATGAACCTTCCACGCCTAGTATTGGCAATATAAACGATGGTGATTTTCCTCAACATTTAACGAGTGAATCTTAAAGAGAATTTGAGTGACAAGGATGAGGGATATGGTGGCTGGTGGTGGTGGGGCAGCTTCCATAAACAAAGTGTCCACCCACGAGGCTCCCACATGGGATTGGAGAGATTGTTTGTTTATTCCCTCGATACTTGAACTTTGATGGTGTAAATAAGAGTTCATGGTTTGATTCAAATGTTTCAGTACTGTCCTCAAAGGGTTAACAGAATGTATAATATTATTGGCATATTTGGTTTCACATAAGTATTTAGTTTTTCTTAGTAAAGTACATAATACAGGATTATGCTCTCCTAAGTTTGAGAATGGGGTTAAAGTCTTCAGGAGCTGGTAACCTGAACATCAAGTGGTGAGTAACTGAGGGCCACTCACCCACCAACAGTATGCTAACCACAGTTGTAAAGTAACTAAATAAATGTTACTTGAATACTGTACTTGAGTAACATTTTTTAGTACTTTTACTCCACTACAATTGGAAAAATTTTTACTCGTTACATAAACCAAAGAGTTTTAATGTCTGTGGCAAATAAAATCATGTATCTTTTAATTATACATTAACCATGTGGGTGGAGGTATGGTATTGGTGGAGCAGTGATGAGACACCACATCAGGTCAGGTGTCCATTAGCACCCAGTCTACCCTCTTAACCTTTCCTTCAGGGTCTTGGTCTTCGTGTTACAGGTCAGTTACTCTAAACTGCACCTTTATCTCACATTAGTGTCAGAGAGAGAGGCTGTTATTCTAAATGTTTTACGTAATTCTGTCTTAGATATAAAGCCTCTATCTATACTATGTGTAAGACTGAGTGTATTTAAAATTCTGTGGACTATACTTGTGTAGATAATGAAGAAAGTGATCATGGATATATTTTCAGCACGTTCACTTTCCCTGCGATGAATTGTAGGGAGAAGAGTGGCTGAACATATTGTTTCAGTAGGTCAGGCTGGGCTTATATTTAGGACTAGAAGATCCTGATTGGACAGCCATAATTTTGATAATCAGTTATTGATTAATCTTAATAGAAAGATTTGCAAATAAACATATGTACAGTAATGTTGTCTCTTTTATCTTTAGTTAACAAAAAATTATAATTGACCTAATAGCTGTAAAATTTGGGGGATAGATTACCTGTAAGGAAGGAGCACCAGGGTGAAGCATAAGACATATGTATGGAGTTTGTGGTTACCCATATTATCTCTTGTAAAATAAGGCAACATTATTAAAGATGCCACTTTCATAGTTTAAGCCCAGGCTGCCTCAAGCCCCACAATATATCATCGTGGTTTAAATTTCCATATGAAACATAGTAACTAGTTTAAGATATCCCCCAGCCTTGTCTCTCACCTTCAGTACAACACTGGGTTTAGTTACTGGCAGCCTGTTGGTCATGTAAACCTGGATATATAAACTGTTCATCCTGAATACGTTCCTAGCAGAGCCTACAGCCAAGGTGACCTCCTAGAGGGTTGGGGTTGACATACTCTCCCCCATAATGTAAGACAGGTTTGATTTATTTACCCATTTGGGCTCTGTATGCCTTTCAACTCTCCGTCCCTATCACACCATCAGTGTAAACAATGTCCGCTACAGGGGATGAGGTCTCTTTTGAGCCTCGTCCACCAATCAGCACACTGTTATGTCATAATATCAATCTGCCAAATTAATTTCAATTCCATATAACCAATTCAAGAGGTAGTTTACCTGAGCCACTTGGATATGCGCTCCACAAACAAACACAATCTTGGGCTCAATCTTCCATTCTTAGAGCACAAATTTAAGCCCAGCAGCTCTTGTTATCAAAAGGCAGCTAAAACAAGAGGGTGATGCTACAACAACTCCAGGGGTTAAACATATAAACACACCCTAGATAAGTAGGCCTGGTTTTATTTTGTCATTACATAAGCTGTGTAGGTGATGTCCCCCAGTAAACAGTTCTTGGGAATTAACTTCAAACATTTGGGACAAAAGAAGTCATCAGTATCCACAGCCTCTTGGAGTTGTCACAGCAAATTACAGTACAGTATCTCTGAATCTGTGAACCAGGGGTAGAGAGAGTACAGTACAAGAGTTCAGTACTCGAATCTCAATAGTAGGGTACAGGGTATTTCTAATTGTGAAGAATGTAAATACGAATACAGAGTAAGTGTCACTCTGAATGTAAATATGAATACTTTATGGAAGTACAGTACGGTACTGAACTGTACTCAAGAACGCTGTTGATAAAATAACTAACTTTTTATTGTTATAAGTAAGGTACTGTATGTAGTGGTAGATATTATGATTGGTAGTCAATACTGTATATCAAACCTGCCCTGTGTAGAACTGTGGATTATATTTATTTACTATAGAGGAATCCCTCGAGATAGGAATGTTCTATATACGAAAATTCACTTATACAAATTTCCTAGACTGACACCACTCTTGTGAGATATGAAAGCTTTCCTCGCTTATACCAATTTGGGTCCAAGAAAAAATTCACACTGTGTGCCAGGAATCAGCTGGTGCGGCCATCTTGGGAAAAGATGCACAGAATAAGGCTCTTACTTCACCTACCCTTGTTGGTGGTGGTGAGCCCAGACACCCCCCCCCCCCCCCCACACACACAATATGTTCAGGTAAAAGAAATTACTGTCTCTAGAACAAATGGCTCCGTCCCGGCCGCAAAAATGCCGCCAACTTTAAAACTACCCACAGACACTTGTGGGTACATCCAGGGTGTCATCCACGAATAATTGAGGTGAGGGAAAGTCAATTGTGTCCCTATTCTAGGCTTTCAAGAGACTAGTTAAGCCTGACCTAACCTCTCTCATAGGAATACAGTGACCAGCCTGACCTGGCTGGCAGCTTTATAACTATCCGAAGACATTCTTGGGTACATCCAGTGTGTCATCCGCAAATAATAGAGGACCGCGAAATAAAAATCTGCAAATTATCCGGGCGTACTGTACGGTTTTTCTGCAGTAACAACAAAATCAATAGACATACAGCACAAATAAGCCAACAGTTGCATACAAAAGTGTTGTACAGTTGCCATTTGTTTATAATAGTTTGCTGGGGTTTACCACAAAGGGTCAGTCTTTGTTCGTTCCTGTGTTACACTTTTTAATGCATGAACCCCAGTACTGTACAATAAATGATCTCTACTGTACTGTACTGTACATAAACTTGCACTGGATAGAACTAAGGTCATATACAGTAATTCATATTTTGGGTCTAAAAGTTAAAGACACATTATGTAGAATCATACAGATACGACTCATCAAATGAAGGTTTACTGTACTGTTAAGCTACAACACTACATTTTAAACTGATCCACCTGACTCCGTGTTAAAATCTACTTTTGTATCAACTGTAGCAGCACACACAATATCTTGACTACAGCAATACTGTATCTATAACAGTTTTCCTACGGTAGTTTCCCATCTTTAACACATGAAGAACGACCACAAACAGTTTCCTTGTCTTTAAATATTTCCTCTAACATTTTCAAATCAATTACAGAATTACTGTATAACATTATACAGTACAGTACATTGCTGATATATAATTATTCACAAGTTCTGTTCCTCAGATGCGTCACTAACCTTCAAGGCTGTAATTAAACCCCAAATCCGGCCAACTTAAATTCATAATAATTGTCAGCAAACTCCCAATTACATCCATGATAAATATTTGTGGCTCAGTTATTCAGGGTAATAATTTATGTTTATTACCGTAGTATTCTAATATCAGCAGATGTTCCTAGTCATACACTGTACACGGCCTCACACCACCGACCGACCAATTCACAGGTTTCCCCGGAGAAGTCCCACAACACGGGGGAGACGGACTCGACGACACAACAAAGAAATTTATAGATGGTAACCTCGATTCACATCACGAGGAGCCGACTACTGACGAGTTCTTACAACTGATGGAGGAAAAGCCAAGAGCCGTTCCTCTTTAGTAGTACTATACATGGGCACCGTGGAGGAGTCAAAAAACAACTCAGCTCCCCCCCCCTCCTAAACAAAAGAAGTAAATGTACTTATTTAAATTATTGTATGGGTGACATACACACTTTTGCTGTGCTTGTTCTTTCTAACTGTATATTATTTTATTCAGTATCATTGCAATACTTATCTAAGAAGGGTTCAGTGTACATTACTGTTCAAGAAAGTCCCATAAAATGTAGAAAAGAAAACAGTATGAGCAGATGGTATTTAGTACCTGGAGGAACACCCTGCCAATTTGTGAAAAACCAAATGAACACAGTCATCTCATTTAATCCAAATTAATAAGTCTACCAGAGGACAATCAAATACAACCATCACCTAATTTACTCTTTGCTAGGCCTCGGTACTGCACCTTGTTTATGAGAACACACTACATTATTCACACAGATATTTATACTGTTACAGTTCAGTATACAAAACACAGTACTGTACAGTATAGGTATTCACAATAGGCTCAGATGAGTGGATACCATTCTCAAGTTTCCCACCACTAGCGATGGGGCACAAAGCAGGTGTACAGTACAGTACTATACCAGCCACAAGTCACATGTGGAAGTTGACTACAGTACTGTACCAATATCCTACACTAGTTAACACAGTCAGTAGATGCGACTGTTAACACCATCCAATAATCCTTTAGATTTGATATTTCTCAATATATTGCAGATGTGCAATTGATAACAAACTACATTCCCATTAACAAAACACACATTCCATCTCTGGTCACAAATCATCAGTTCCAAAAATGAGATATTTTTAATACAAAAATAAAAGTTATCAAAGCCTACAAAATCTTACTTCTCTAAGCACAACAGTTTTTGCCTAATACAGGGACATAAGAAAATAAAATATAGAGCATCTTCAATACTGTATCACTCAAGATCACACCAGCAGCACAAGAGTTTCCTTCATACTGGACACAAGTAAAAAAACTAAAAAAAATGCAATGGTCAGCAACCAGCAGCACACTAAAAAAAAAAAATATTCTTTTACCTTTTTCCATGATGTTGGTTTATTTTTACAACTGTGTAATGCAGCACAGTATCTAGAGACTTGGCTTCCTCTTTACGCCCCTATCTGGTCACACTTATTCAACTTCTGAGATAAAACAACTTTCCTTACACTGTACAGCAGCCATTTAGAAGTCAACAGACAGCTCTACAGTACTGTACTTCAGACTACACATCATAGGCTGCACTCAATGATCCCATTGTTAGTTTTTTACAATATAACAGTTACTTCACCAGTAAATTTTCACTAAATAATTTACCCCAATTCTTAATTTTCGAGAACCAATTTACGCCATTGTGTGTGCGTGACCATAAATATTTATAATCCTGTTAAGCTATTCTCTATCTCTGTTGGTCAGCCACTTCTGGTTCAACTCAATTAAACACCCCATGATAACCTAACCTAACCTAACCCAACCAAACATAACAAAAATAAAATAAGTAATAATAAAAACATTTCCCATTCATAAGGGTGTTCAATCATCAGGTGAAGTAAGTAACAGTTCCAAATCTTCAAGTGATCCCAACTTTCTTTCACATCATAATTTCCCTTTCTTCTTCTCTCTCCTTGTTACATCCCAATATGCACCTGAACCTCTCCCTTGTAAACTTCCAATTAACCCGATTGTAAGGTAGTAATGTTTGTGCTGTACAAAGTCAACTAACGGCCACCATTCTTAAAAATCAAAATATTGTACGTTTACCAGCAACTATCGTTCATACAAATTTGTTTTCCTTGATATTATGCAGATCAGACTTAAGAATTGGTTAGGTTAAGTTAGAGTAAGTTAGACAATTTAGGTTAGGTTTGGGATGATAACACCTTCCTACATATAATAATATTCACAACAAAACTGGTAACAAATAAGTAACTCAAGCCAGAGACAGGTTTAATAGACTTCACGTGGGTATTCTGAGACACTTCAAAAATATGGTGGGGTGAGCCTGGAAACTTATCTTTCGAGTCTGATTAAAAAAAAGCACTTAATCCCACCATAAACCCCAGACACAGGCAGCTGGGTACACCTTCCTACTGCCGGCAGTCCTTAAAAAGGGGTCTTTGAAACAGTACAGTAGTCACACTATCAAAGTTAAAAGCAGCGAGTTGTGATGTCAAAGCTGCACACACACACATTAAACCCGTCACTTGCCATCGGCCATAAACTGTGATTTCCACATCAACATATCAGTTCCGGCTGACTACTTCACACATACGGTACCTTGTGATAAAGGAGGTGACCAAGGACTTGATTTTCACAATACAGTACTGTACCTCAGTCAACCAATCATCAGTTATTTGCCTCACTGTAAGCAGAGGCCACAGATTTGGGTAGTCTAATTAAGGAGATTCTGGGTTTCTACCCTGCATAAATAGTTTCATGGCATGTTCTCACATCCTAAGTTTTGCCCTTTCACAGTCAGGGGTTTTACCTTCAGCAGACAACTACAGTATAGGCATGAATATAAATAGGACAAAACATCCTTACTTTAGGCCTGGAACAATCTAACATTCTCAGCATATCAAAGGCCTATGATCAATCAGCTGATAAACTATGCATTACAATGCCACTCTCTCATACTAAATTTCCTTTAGTCCCCCAAACACAATAAAAATAAAACAGCACAAATACTGCTATAATATTACAAGTATGTTGTGCTTCAAGCAAAATACACACATTTTATGGATTACATACAGTGAGAGCAATTTAAATCTCACAGGGCTTGTTAATCCCCCAGTATCCCTACTGGGGGCAATTACTGTTAGTCTATACTGTACCTACAAGGGTAAATTATCTGTACATTTATTACAGCTGATACAGCAGTCATGTGGGTACACCACTGCCCTAAGGGTCACCGTTTTGTGCCCAACGATGAAGGAGTTCCTAAATTCACAGTGAAGAAAAATGAAGGGCCAGCCACACTGCTTCCTTGTGTAAAAAATATAAAGGCTTAGTCAACAGTGTTGTACATCTACACTGCCCCCAACAGCCCATCTGACCAATGGGACCCACTGTCACTTTCAAAATGACAGCAGAGTTTACCATCAGAGTCAAATCCTATATCAAGGGTGAACGCTTTGAGATGGGCCATAACTCAATTGAATGTTTATATGAAAATATACAATTCAAACTACAAGGACTCCATGATGGATCCTGATAACTCCTAAACATTGTGCCACATAAGTTTCTTTAGGAACCTCAAATGAAACTGTCTCTTATTCACAGAGCACATGAGGGCACCTGTGACTGATGATATGAACAGGTCTGTGCCCGAGGGTGAAATCCAGTAGTTCACACCTACCTTACAACACAGTGATTTATTACCATATTGTACAAGACTTACTCCACATTCAGTATGAACTTGATAGTACCATGAACCAAACAAAGGTAAAACTCCCACATTAACCCGCTCACTACAGGAACGCCATTTTTTATATTTATTCGGTTATTGCCACATGATTCTATTTATATAATATAATGGTTGCCCCTTGAAATCGAGGATGGCCGGCCCAAGGGCATCCTAGGCGTGAATTTGTTAAGGTGTAGAAGCTGTCGCCAACACAACACCCACACCCTACGTTAACGAGCTGCATGACCCAGTGTCACGGAACAGTCCGAGAAGACTGGACAGCTCGCCAACTGCACTGGCTAACCATTACCCCGGAATATGATCCGCAAACAGATTAACATCCAGGTTCCCAATTACTGTTGGGTAGACAGAGGCAAATGGCGTAAAGAAACTTGCCCACAGTTTCACCCTGCCCGAGGATCGAACTCGGGTCCTCTCGCTTGCGAGGAGAGGATGCTGACCATTACACCACGGGGTTAAGTCCTCATGAGAACTAAAACTGAGCTGAATGCACTCAAATCAATTTCCTCACAGGAGTTTGTGTCAAGACCACGGTTTCTTCACCATAATATAAGACAGTTGGAACTGAAGCGTCAATTCAGAAATTACAGATGAAGGCCAACAAGTTGTAGGTGATGTACAGCTGATGCTCCAGTATATCAACTCCAGGCCTTTAATCACAGATGGTAACTTGCTCCAAGACCTCTCTCAAAGGACACTAGTTTCAGAGGAAAGGCAAACTAAATCAAAGCAAGTCCTGACTGCTACTGTCTGGGAATTTCTGGGTTTTGTCCCAATAGACTGATTCGGACAGATGAAAGATCATAAGAACACTAATTTATTCCTCGGACAAGAACAATCCCCCAATGTAAAAATATGCGAGTTAGTTCACCTTCAATAAAGACAGCAGGTAAGAGGAACATATACAGAACAACATTATACAATACACTGGCTATGTTGTCAACAAATCAAACAGTAATTTTGTTCTCAGAGTATAGTACCCAATTCATAATTTTATTTTATTATTTACAATTTTACAGATTTCTCGGAAGAAAATCAACACATTGAAGACAATTTGAAAGAAAGTTTTCCTTTACATGTGTGACAGCTTCCTTTTGTTTGATCCTCATATGAGTTTATCTGTCAGATTGAAACACGTCCTACCTTACATCATGCAGGACAATATTCCACGGCGAATTTTTCCAGCCAGGGGCATTAGGTGTGTCAAATTGAGTGATTCTATGAATGTCATTGCAGGCAACATGCAGGGCAAATATACTTGGGCTAGTACAGTACACACTCACTCACGGTCACCTCGTGTGTGCAGCTGTAGTGGTTCTCAGGTGACGCTTTTGTATCTAAGACTACCAACTGTGATGCTAATACTACAAAACTTAACACGCACATAAATCAACCATAAGCAGAATCCTGGTAGAGCCAATTATACTTACCCTTATTTAGTACTGTATTGTGGTGGTGTTTTTTTTATTTATCTCAAACTTCTAATAATTCCTCAACCTGGAAGATTCTACTTTTGTAAAACATTAAAAGGAATAGTGAAGACAGTGCCGCCTCCTCCTCCTCCTCTACCAATACCCCAGTGGCAACCAAACATACCCGAGCAAGTTCATTTTCATGTATAATAAAAGACATGTCTGCCAACTCTCAACACAGAGAAGATATCTTTCATATCTTACTTTACCAAACATCAATCCAGTTATCTTCCTTGAGAGCTTACAGGGAGATAAGCTTCCCAGTCATGGTCAAAATAAGCTTCATCTAATTCCTCAAGAGCCTAACAAGAGGCCGAGCAACAAGGAGCGCTGCCATCAGGTAATCACAGCTAACCCACACAAGTGAAGAGATTGACCATAAAATAAGGCACTTAACATTCATCCCTGTAACCAGAGACTTGAGTAACAAGCACCAAAATGACCACCACCATATTAGCAGCTGCAGTCCATACAGTATGTTGCACCTTCATACTGAATGAAGCCTCCTTCAGTGTAAGTAAGATGATGCAGCATTATTAATCTGAGAACTAGCTAGCATTTATAGATCAGCAGAAGGCAATGAGATACTGTACAGTATAATCAATGACTGCCACAAGTATCACATAAGCTGCTCCAGTATAAGTTCAAACTGTAATGAGACCTAAACTTATGTGAATGACAAAGGGCAATTATTATGACCCATCTGGGTTGTGGCATACACTCGGCTACTTCACAATTATGAGCAGTGATTTATTTTTGGGAAAATAGCACAGCATTTACTAAACAATCCTCAAACCTTCCTCTTCCAGGAACAACTCTTAACAGAACAAGATAATTTCATGGTGCCAGTCATACTCTCATACTTGGTCCACAAGCTAAGTTACATCTCAACCTTCAAAATGGAGCACATTAGGCAGGTGTGAGACTACCACTTGCTAAAAGTTTCACTGCAGAACCTTCTTATGATACCTCATCAAAAACTACACCTTGGGATACCCATTGATTACAGCCTTGCCAGCTTGGAAGTTCTATATATAATGGCCAGTTGGCACACCATAAAAGTGGTTGTTGACAGAAGGGGCATTCAGCCATAAACCTTGCCCTAAACTTGCTTGGTAGCAACCAGATGCCACAAAACACTAATGATAAAAGATGAATATTAGTACAGTATACCATACCACCATGTTAGTCAGTCATCACAAAATTGGTTGGCTCAGCTCAAAATGTGCCCCACCTTGGTAAGAATCACAAACAAGTAGCTCCTGACCACCCAAAATGTCTTTCCCCATACCTAAGTGCACATGTTCCATGATAAAGAAACAAGTCATGATTTCCCTCCCATAATTTCATCACATTTCCCACCATGTAGATATTTTTCACACAATACACCCTACATATATGTGTACTATACAATACTTTCATTACACTGACACCATTACAACCATAATCAACTCTCCCATCAACCACCCATCCCAAAAGGAGACCAACAATTCCTCACAAGATACAACACTGGAGGCTCATAGTTAGGCATGGAAGTTAAACTGTTGGTTGACGAAGCTATAAACCAGATACTGTGCCTTCCCAAGTTAGTGAAGGCAACACTTACGAGGGAAAATTTATGCCAACAAATCCAAAGAAGTCCTCTACACTCGTGTAAAATATCAACACACGTGAAGTTAACGGTTTTATGTATATTCCTACTGGACCGAAATCTTCAAGTCATTCAGCTATACCGATACACAGCTTCCTTAGATTCTATCATCGTTTCCGTTAAATTTTGTAGGGGTAATCAGCATCATTCAATTTATTCTACGGTTACGCATTTTCCGTAACTTTCAATACTGAATGCACTACCATAATTTACAACAAAATTTTGTTAAGAGTAAATAGCATTAATTTTGTATGATTTACAGAGCAATAGCATTTACAATATAAATTCATCTGTATTCACTCAGGATTCTGCTTTTTACCAGTCCAAACAATGACAATATCCAGAGATGCTGTCAATGATGGTGACTGATACACACACACGCACACACACAAACAAATAAGATCTACCACTGAATAGTTAATGTACTTGTTGAATGAGACCAAAACCACCATTATTGTCACAACTAAAATGTTCGTTAAGTTTTGTAAATTTGTCCCTTTAAAGGAAAACATTACCAACAGCCTTCAGGTACACAAGCCTTCTCTCGGTACACACACCCGCCTTTCTACGTCACATCTTCACATACTACAGTACAGTATTTTCTCGACTTAACGAAATAATCAAAATTTCCGCTAGATCAAATTTCCATTATTTTCCCTTGATTTAGCGAACTACCTGTAGTTTGCAAAATCAAGCAGGACTCCGTTAAATGGAATTTCCGTTATTTTCACTCAATTTAGTGAGCTAGTTCACTAAATCGAGCGTGATTCTGTTAAATTCGGCCGCTTGGCACGTGGGGCTTGTTTACATCTGCTCAGTCTGTGTCCTGCCACCACTGTGTGTGTTGTTCACTGTTACCTCTCATGCTCAAAATCTCTCGCAAGTCTCAGAAAGGAACAAGTGTGGGGGACAAAGTTAAAAAGAGTGCAGCTATCAATTGGAAATACGAGTATAGTATGCCTAGTCACCACCCTACTATACTACTCTACCACTTTGTCAACCACACTGTAATGCAATTCTGTCAATGTGCTTTGCTCATGGCTCAATAACACTGTTTGACTAACCTAACCTACCACCCCATATTGTAATTTTTCCAAACCAACTCCATGACACTACAGTATTTTGTCAACCACTATGAAAATAATCCGTCAACCTATGGCATGTGTTGTCACCTTACTCCTTATTTCCTCAACTTCTCCACAATACTGTTTTGTACACCACCTTATACCACATTGTACTACCTTCCAATTTCTCACTCATCCTCCTCTCAATAAACCCCATTTGTCACCAAGTCCACCTCTGATTCACAAGCCATTCCGTAAAAAGTCCCCCATTTCATTTATGCAAAATTAAGTACATTGTATATTTTCTTCTTAAAACAAATGCCCACCCTAGAGATCTCACTTTTTTTTCATTGCATTATTCTTTTATGATCTTACAACATGGCAATTATTAACACTAATACAGAGTCATTTTTTATTCGAGGACCCTAAACGATTACACTATATTTTAGTTGTGTAATAAACAGGAAAACACCAAAACAACTTGTGAAATGTGATTTGACATTTCCTAAAGGATGCATTCTTGATGTGATGCTAGACAAGAAACACGTGTTGTTCCAGAGTGCGACCAAAACAAAATAAAAACGTTAGCGGTGCCACCGACGGGTAAAGAAGACACACAGCGATAACGTGATAATTCATGTGAGGGCGAATGACATTGATTCTGGCTAAGGTAAATGTTCTTCAAGACAATCAGACTTTATTCCTAATGATTTTTAGGTTCTTTAGTGCACCTACAGTATAGTAATCATTTTGGGCTATTGAATAAAAAACTAAGCCATACAGTACAGAGTATCAGCTACTCTACCATCCTTTCCAAGTACTGAATAAATGGACAACACAGACTTACAATTCTCCCTGACTTATCAATCTTCAAATTATTTTGTCATATACAATTTACCAACCCTTTGTAAAACACACACACACACATCTTCAGCCTTCATAGGGCGAGGACATCGTGGTTTATGACCATGGAGACAGCTGCCAGCCTGGTTTGTCAGGCCTTTCCTTTCCCCATCTGGATTTATCAACATCCTCCACCAACAGTACAGTGCAAAGACTAACGATCAACCCACAAGTGATATACAAAAGTGACAATTTTAACTTGAAAGAAAGAAAAAATGTTAGAGGGACAATCAGTGCTTACCGGTCAATGTTGACCTGACCGGACCTGACACACCCAGGGTCCACCATACACTTGCCACCACCAACACTGGATGAGAAGCCAAGAAAGACTCCTAACAACATCAGGAGAGAAATGATGACTCCCTATTCCACCCAGGTGAGAAACTATGAATTCCTAGCTTCATCACATGAGGAACAAGAACCTTCTCCAACACCGTGTGTGAGCTGGAGGACCTACCCGACCACGTGGTGCAGCAGCTGTAGTGAGGTAGCGGATTAACACCCAGGTATGACGCAGCGACCATCCAGACAGTGGGCGCCAACATCAGGTCACAAGAATGTTTACAAGTCCAGCTCAAACATCTACATGTTGACTCTTTATTGAAAGCTTTTGTCAATCAAGTGACCCGCTCCCCTATTTCACCATATGTAACCTATCACCTCTGTTCATTGTATATTTTCAGCCTTCGGGCTACCATGTTATCTTAATGAACCGTTAATTATTATTAGTTCACACACACACACACACTTAACCCTTATCCAGCAACTAAGGATTCCTTACTCCACCCCAATATGTACAAAAACAGAATGCAAGTAACATGTGATGGAAGCCACAACCCTACAGCAAACTTCCACCAACGATGGCTGCCGTCTAAGAGTTTAATTAATACTATAGTCATCTTTAGTAGTTTCCTTGTTTGTAATATTCTCTCTTCAATGGTCACTATAACACTTGGCTACCTCATCAGTGTTCAAATCAAATCACCCCAACAAGAGGAATCCTTTATTTGCCTCAATGGTGGCTTCCTTTCCTACACTGTCAACCTCTAACCATTTCTCTTAAATAATGTTCTTACAATAAGTCTTTTATGCATTAACATATCTGCTCTTTATTCTGAGGATCAGTTTTCTTCTCAACACCACAATACCATTCAAGCAACCCTCCAAGTCACTCTTAGTTTTGTTCGTCTCCTCTGATGCTCTCTCGCCGTGTATATTAACTCTTACATCGGTCACTCTTTACGTGAGATTCATTCAGCGTGTCTCTTCTTCTCGACCAAAGAGCTAACACAGTAAGCAACATGTACTGTATTTTTCTATCTTACATCATGTACTGTACTGCCCATATTTGCATCAAGTGTTTACATATTATATTGCCCTCAAACATATCCAAATTTATCAAAGCTTTTCATGAACTCTTTTTATTTTGCATCAATACTACTTTTCTGCCTGGCATCCTCTCTTATGGGTTGTACGGTACTTTGAACACTATACAGTACTGTACCCACTACCATTACAAACACATTCATTACATACCATAACTCCCTAAATGTGTCATTCGTGTCCTACTTGCCCCACTACTTATAATGACTATCAATCAAGCTTTATTTTCTTTACTATTTTTAAATATAAAAAGTTATCTTTTCTTAAAACTATTTGCCCATAATAACTTGTATTCATTTACATGCAAACACATCTACATTCCTATTTCCTCATCCAATCTTTTTTTTTTCAACTACTGAACACTTCTGTCTTCAGTTTTTCCTCTGTCTCTCTCTTCTCTCGTTCATATTTCTCTCACTCCCACATATGTTCTCTACTTCTCACATACAATCTCTCTTCATTGAATCACATAATCTCCTACATCCATTTTGCCAACACACCATCATCCCTCAACTCCCCTGACAAAACACACCAGCATCCCTCAACTCTCTTATACCTCACCCTATCATTACTAAACTCTATCACCATTTTCACATCTCCTAATATCTTTTTAAACTTTATTTGTCTTAAATTGTCCTGTTTGCAGTGAATTCCCTTGCTAGGTCTTGTTCCAGCTTCTGAGTAACAGTTTTTATTTTACATATACCTTGTGCATTTAGAGAAAAACAAATTAAACTACGACTCTCAACATGGGTTTACAAAGGGAAAAATCTTGTCAAACAAATCTGCTGACTTTTTTTAGGAAAGTCTTCGAGGTAGTAGACAATGACAAAAATTACGATGTTATTTACTCAGACTTTAGCAAAGCGTTTGACAGAGCACCGCATCAGAGGCTTCTGAGAAAAGTTAAGGCTCATGGCTCACCGATAGAACACAGAGGGTCAATGTAGATGGTGTTAAATATGAATGGGGCCGTGTAACCAGTGGGGTTCCCCAGGGGTCAGTACTGGGCCCACTCTTGTTCATAATCTACATAAACGATCTAGATACTGGGATCAGCAGCGACATAAGCAAGTTTGCGAATGACACCAAAATAGGGAGGCAGATTAATTCAGGGCAGGATGCAAATGCACTACAGGACGATTTAAATAAACTGCAGGAAAGTCAGAAAAATGGCAAATGAAATTCAACACCAGCAAGTGCAGCGTACTTAATATTGGAAGAAAAAAATACTGTACTGTCAATATACAGTATACAGCCTTAACAACATCAACCTAGAGAAGTCGACTTGTGAAAGAGACTTAGGGGTACTTGTAAGCCCGGACCTACGGCCTAGAAAACAGTGCATTAATGTTCGAAATAAGGCAAACAGAGTATTAGGTTTTATATCTACAAGTGTAAGTAATAAGAGTGTAGAGGTCTTATTGCAACTATATCTTGCGCTAGTCAGGCCGCACCTCAATTATACTGTTCAGTTCTGGTGCCCTTATTATAGAATGGATATCAATTCACTGGAGTCGGTGCAGCGAAGAATGACGAAAATGATTCCGGGACTTAGAAACCTTCCATATCAAGCTAGGTTAAGGAAACTAAACTTACATTCCCTAGAAAGACGAAGAGTGCGGGGAGACATGATAGAAGTATTTAAGTGGGTGAAAGGAATCAATAAAGGAGATATAGATAAAGTTCTTGTAATATCCGAGCAGGATAGGACTCGTAGCAACGGATTTAAGTTGGATAAGTTTAGGAGGGAGATAGGAAGGAACTGGTTCACAAATAGGGTGGTGGACGAGTGGAACAAGCTTAGCAACATTGTAGTAAGTGCTGGAAAGTTTTAAAAGGAGGCTGGATAGATTCATGGATGATAGAGTGGTAGTAACTCTCGACATGAGCTGCCATGCACACACCAACCAGCCTATTGCAGACTCCTTATTTTCTTATGTTATGTTCCTACAGTAAACCCAAAAACTTTCGTCCATATCCACCTCGACTGGATAATTAGTTCCGTATCTACCAACATATTTTCTTAAGCAAATATCCAAAATTGCCTTCCATATCTACTCTAACATGCACATTGGTACTTGTGATGCAATTTCTGTGTGATCTATTTTGACACTGCAAGTGACGCAGAAGGTGAGTTCCAACACATAATAACCATTTCTCTCAACACTCCCACTGTCACCATTTGAAATTTCTAACTTAAAAAATAAAAATAACATCACATTAACCTGTAGTATTGTTAAATTATGTATATTAAGCCTGAATGAGTACACTTAGTGGTACTGTACTGATATTGCAATAAGAGTCACAACTTGATGATTTTGGTCCCATTCTCTATTGACAACAATATTATTCAGAATATTACTGAAGATGAGCTTTGTTTCAGCAAGCCTTGTACTGTGAAACAGATCTTTCTCATTATCAAAAATATCACTTACTGTACATATAAAATAAGTCTGGCAAAACAAAGCTCATTTTCTATTGGCATCTTGGAAGTAAAGGGTTTGAGGCATGACAATTGCAAGCAACATTTATGTGAGAGCATTGTGGCAACGGCACTTGAGCCTACAGACATAAGTCATTCTCACAGTATGTATAGAGTTACCCACAACAGTACTGTACTTGCAAGTCACTAAAATCATTACCAAACAAACTTACAAGTTACTTAAATCAACCAAAAAGAATTTCTGTCTTGACAAACCCTTCACTACCAAGTGTGGTAAGAGTATAGCAGGCAACACTCACCCCCTGAACCTCCGAGTCTCCGTGATCTTCCATGCCTCCTTCAGAGTAGCCGTCTCCTCCGGCAAAGCCAGCCAAGTCGTTATCACCATCCCAGTTATCTGAAGACTAAACACCAAACACCAACATTAAAACACTGACCTCATCTCCAGTATTTTCTTTAACAAGGAGCTGTTTAATAAATACAGTACAGTACCAATATGGATAATGTACCGTATATGAAAACTTTAGCACAAGTTCAACAGTGATTAAAGGGTGACACAGGGAATAAAATATTTCAATAAATAACACTCCTTAAGTCTTAATGACTGTAGTAGTAGTAGTCTTCAGAAACATTGGTTGTCTAGCCATGTGTATTTCATTTGACCCCAAACAACTACAAAACTTGTTATCCCTAACTACAAAATATTCAGTGTATCCCTCCAAAGAATACTATGTGAGCCATGTATGGACCGTGGACGGGCAGCCTACCAGGGTACATATGTGTTGGTTGAGTGGGAGTAGGACCTCAAGTGTTAAAATCTTGATGTTTAAATTACAAAGAATACTCTCAACAATGTCCTGCCCTGCCTGCCTCCATCAAAACCCAGTCTTGATATTTTAATTTCCTATAAACTGTCAAGAATCCTTTAAATTACGCCTCCACTTATTACATATCCTCAAACGTTGAAAACAGATTACCATTCATGACACATTCTCCTACAACTATGGCTATTCACTCAACCTCTTAATCCACTTACAGTACTGTATTTTCATCATTCTCTAATAAATCCTGTTTGACCTTTTTTAGTGTGCCTCAGTGCCCTATCTGGCAGGTTCTTGGCTGCTTTTAATTTCTCTTTCACATTCTTTAAATACATTTTTTCATTCACTTCTTATCACAGTACTGTTCATTAACATGGAGACATCAAAGGGAGCAAGAGTATCTCGTACTATACTGGATGATGTATGGAGAGTCCCCCACTCAAAATACAGTCCATTCATAAACCGTAAGAGGATTCTTACCCAAATGGAACTCATTTAAATCTTAAATATGCTCACAGTTCGAACAATGAACAAAAAGTGTGATCCTGTTATTGGTCTAATGCTAACTAGTACAGTACTTGTCTGTACATGCACATATTGTAGTTAATTTAGGTTCAATTAATATCAACGTATGAATAGTTCATAAGTTACAACACATTCACGATATTGATACAACTGTCATTATAATATTCATTGTCTGTTACACTAGTTTAAGAAAAACCTCAATACTCACCCCTTGCAAACCCGAGGGTCCTGCAACTGCCACATCCTGCTCCAGATGCCTAGACTCTGACACGTCGGGTTTAGTTTCCGTCTCGTCGTAGGATTCATTCATAAAAGCTTCTGGTGTTTCTGGAGGATCTGCTACTTCCTGTTTTATGACTGGTAGTGAAGTAGAATGAGAGGGTGAGGAGAGAGGCAGATGTGGTTGTGACGTTGATGTCGGAGGGAGCGGACTCGTGGGGACTTGAGACGTTCTTGGAACTTGAGAGGGTGCGAGTGAGTGAGACAATGTTGAAGGATGAGTTTTGCCAGTTGCTTGTGATGTTGGTGGAGCCTGAGCAGGTTGTGGTATGGGTGCTTGTTGTAATCTTTGCAACAACGCTTGTTGTGACTGTTGTGACTGCTGTGGTGGAGGAAGGGGCATATGTGGTATTCTACTAGTTGTGTTGTTACTGGTTATGCTACTAGTTCTGTCTTCCTCAACCATGTGTCGCTTCTTTTTGGAAGGGGGACTTCCTTCGCGGTCCCGCTCCTCCGGCCCTCTTCTGGGGGTCTGTTGGGGTTCGTCGTCCGGAATGGCTAAACCTTTGATTCTAAGGCACTCGGCGGTTTTTATAAGGCTCGATAATTCTGACTGAGCGACATCAACTTGCCCCAGGTACATGTAGTCAAGCAAATACTCAAGATCTTGTCTTCTAACATCTTTAAGTACAATTACTATATTGTTACCTGTTGTGGAAGTAAATATATCACTGAAGTATTCACTACACGTCGATAGCACAAACTTATGGGCTGGATATAACCGGCCATCACAAGCTAACGTCACATCAGTGTATGTGTGCTGAAACAAAGAGAAATGTTTCATTACAACGATGTACAAGACTGAGTAACAGTTGTTGGCCCACACGACTAATAAAAATAACAAATTAAACATATTAATACAAGTACTGTAACTATTTTTGACCTCTGACCTGTCAGTAACTTTAGAATCCCAAATATAGTCTGGAACATATATTAAGTACTGTACTTAATATATTAGTCATGGAAAACAACCCAGGTGACACTTGTGACACTCAGTATTGTATTCTCCAAACCTCAAGTCTGATTAAGAGTGGTACAAGTGAGAAGGAAAAGCTGCCAGAGGCAGATATTTACAGGTACTTGGAAAAATGTTCATTTTCTATTGTTTTTTAAAAAATCAAATGAATTCTGATGACATTCACAAGTAGCTTTCACTTTCTCTGGATTAAAAATTACTTGATATAATCGTATGTTACTGTGTAAATAATGAACAGGTATACCTGAACTTAACCTACAAATGATCTCTAGTGTACAATAACAACACACTGCTGATACAAGGTAAACAATACAGGACTAACTAGAAATACATTATATCATTAGTCTAAAACAACGAGTGTTGGGAGACACACTATACCTTTTCTCGGAGGGTGGAGAGGACATGGAAGAATGTAGATTTGTGGTTGTTCCACTTTAACGATAGGAGACCTTCCTCCATGTCTCCAGCTGAAACAAACACTCCACATTATCCACTGAATACTGTTTACATAATCTAATAACAACTTACCTTCTGGCCTTTAGACAGGAAGTGTGTGTGTGTGTGTGTGTGTGGTGGGAATATATTCATATAATAAAACAAAACATTGACACACCCGGCAACAAAGAGTGGCTTACAACCAGGACACCCCCGCCTGTGAGCAGATAATACCTGGGGGGGGGGGGGGGGGGGGGAGACCTGGACAAAATCAGTACACTGTATATAAAAAGAAAAAATAATCAACTTAAATGTTCTGATATATAACTGCATTTTCAGTACTGTATTTATCGACTAGTACAGTAAACACGTGTTATTTGCGGGGGTTAGGTTCCAAGGGATGGCATAAATAGGCCAAACCTCAATAGGAACTACCTTACCTGTAGCGCACTACTGTATACCTACACCAAACAAACAACTGACCAGCCACAGGGCTCACCCACCTCTTTTAACTTATCTAATAATACAACTTTCTTTGTCAGGGTCATCACTGACTTGTGCCTTTTACATTTCACTCCACTAGCATCACTAGCACTGACAACAGTCTTTTAGGAGCCAGTTTCACACAGAAACACTAGAGTTTTCAGTACAACACAAGAGATGCTGCATCACAGGCAATGGTTGAGCACAAACAAAGAGAGAGGAGATGCTGTGGGTGCCTGGGGCGACTCTCAGGCCTGTGGGAAAAGGCTCACAAGCTGGGCACCATAGCCACCATCTGCTTACCGCAAATCGCCGAAATCGCGAATCACAAACTCATGAATGGCAAGGGTCTACTGTACAAAGTTTCATTTAAAAGAACAGAAAAGTAATGGAGAATAATGAATAATACAGATAATACAATAGATAAAGACTATAAGTGTATTAAGTCATAAAAATAACTGCATACACCTACAAAATATTGAGTATGAACTGTGTCTCAAATATTATGTGTTATTGATTGGGAAATGTGATAAATTACAATGATATTCAATCACTAATAACAATATGTGGAAAATCACTAACATAGCATTTCACACAGCAACATGTACTCAAGCATTTAACATCACTGACCGATTGACTACTCGTGTTATTGTTTACCAAATATTAACAATAACACTTATGTAGACTAATAACAATGATGACAATTGTTGCTGTGATCACTACCATTAAGTGTTGTGGGCTATAAACAGAGCATAGTGTCACCAAGAGTACCGTCTAGTATACTGTTTGTTACATGTTTTGTTTTTTGCGGAATCGGTTATTTTACAAAATGACCGGCATGCATATTGGTAATTTTGCAAAATAACTTATAAACCGAAAACCTAAACTAACATAACCTTATGGTAAGGGGCAGCACATAGTCCACAGTTAAAAAAAATAACAGGACCACTAAACTGTACATCAAGTCATCCTAACCTAATCTAATCTAACCTTTGCTTATACAGAACAGTATTTGATTAAGTCAGTTTGTATTTCATGCACTGTGCTGTAGTCACAAACAGGTTGGCACAATAACCCTCATATGTTGCTTCATAAGGAGAATTTCACCTTATTATGTTTATGCAGCTTTCCCCTACCACTTACATTGTATGCATTAAAATAAACATAACACATGGGTACAGATCCCATGAAATAAACACAACTACACTCAATATTCATTCAAAGTTTTCCTATCATTGTCCACTTGTAATATTTTCCTGGTTTGGGTAGACGTCTTGCCTTATCCTGTATGTAATGTCCTTTATCTTCCCAAGTCCTCATAACTCAGAATGTTGACCACATATTCAGCTTTACCACTTATTGTCAATCAAATTTGGCAAAAAGGAACACAAGGTGGAGAAAGAACTCTTTATTGAGCAGCTGTTATGGTAGCCTTCCAACCACCTTGTGGCTACCACAGATGCATTCGCACATAATAATTTTTGGCTAATGTCGACGCCTGACCCGCCAACGAATTATTTGTTTTGATATTTTCTTTCTATAGTTTTATCACCGAGTTCCAATAAGATAAATCATTTCTTGTGCAAATGCTTCAATTGGTAGATACAGTAATTGGTTGCTCGATCTTTTCATATCAGTGCAACATTCTATCTCTTGGTGTTGGAAATGTTTTTTCTAATGTTGAGACAATTCTAAGACATTTTTTGGTATTATTTTACTTTAAGACATAGCGCGCCCCAAAGCATAAACATTTAGACCTCCCTATTCTGCGCATTTTGAACCCAATACATAACAGGCTGAAATGGATAATAGCGACACAATTGAATTCAATTGATTTTACGTAGTTTTCAGTAAGTATATGTGAGGAGATGTTATCGTCGTGAAAGCGAGCTAATTAGGAGCGTGTTTACATCACGAATGCATGACGTCTTCCAGTTGTGACCAATGATGTATCGATCTCATCACGCGATTTTTTTTTTGACCAATCAAAATTACTTTTTTTTCAAAGGAAGGAACCAAGGTACGGATTTGAAGGATTTAAATTTCAATGACCAGTGTGACAATGGCCGTGGTGGAGGTGGGTGTGCATCGTGCTCCTGCGATTATTTTAAGTTTATTGCCGAGTTTTATGAGAAAGACGATCAAGCTATCCAATTCCTACGTGATCACGGTGTTCTCCCTACGTCTGTTGAGTGCCAGCAGTGTAAATTGGCTTGTAAATTTAGAAAAAAACAAGCATCAGAGGTTGACCCTGAACCTATCCCTGGTCCTTCCACTTCAAACTAAGGTACAGTACTTTCGGACGGTGCGCCCCAAAGTTTAAAACTACCGAAACATTTAGATCTCATTATTTTGAGTCTTTTGAACCCCATTTATATTAGTTGGAAATTAATATGATAGAATAGGTTAGTTTAAGCTTTAGCCTACCGGGGGTCCTGAGGCGGAGCACCAGGGTACGGGTTAGGTTAGACGACTCGTTTTCGTTTTTTCCCTCACCCAAAACCCTGACTGCCTAGGCTTTCCCCCATTATTGGAGGGGGGGGGGGGGGCAAAAACGAGCAATTCCCGCCAGAAATGAAGGTCAGATTCGTCAAAAACACCAAAAAACACTGGAAAAACATATTGGTCAACCCCTAGGGACTCCTGTCCTAAAGTAAAAATTTACCAATTTTTCTTCTATATATTTCTAATTCCCAATGAAATACAACATAACTTAACCTATCTCTTTTTCTGCGTAAAAAACAAAGAAAAAGAAAAACATGGGAAATCACCAAAAACCTACCAAACCTAACCTTAATTTCCGACGAAAATATCATAGATGAAAAATGTCTTAAGAATTGTCTAAACAGTCGGAAAAAAACATCTTAACACCAAGAGATTGAACAGTGCACTAATATCAAAAGACCGGTTGTTTAAAGGGGGGCAGTGGAGGGAAAATGTTAAAAGCATCACCAACAAGCCTTAGAAAACCTTAACCTACCTTCCCTGACTTGTAAAATGGTTAAAAATACAGTAATGTCTGGGAGGCGACATTTTACTAGAACCTAATAGAACCTGAACCAACCAAAGAAACCTAACCTAACCTTACCCACCCGTCATATTAAACAGTTCTTAGGCAATCAAAGGACACTCACGGTAAAATAGCGTTGGTAGGAACTTAGACCGGTCAAGGCTAAATATTCACTAATTCAATGTTTTTTTCCTTTAAATTTATGAGACTGTACACACTGAAGTACTGTAGGAGGAAAACATTTGATTCTTCCATTTGATTTCCTCTCTACCAGCTCATTCTACTTCCAACAACTTTAATAACTTATTTTATGGTAAATCTAAATAAATTTACTTAAAAAGATGATAAAGCGCTTTTCAAATTATACCAATTTTAAATTCAAGGACAAACAGTTAGAAACAGTTAATCCAGAATATCCTGATGCAATAAATTCTCAGAACTGGACCTATGGGACATAATCACCCCCTCAACTACACCCAGCTGTTAATAAAACCCCATAACAGGATGGAAATATCATACACCACACCACAGCCATCACATTTAGTCACCAATACCACAACCACAATAACCCTAGACCACAATACTTACTACAGGACATGATGACTCACTCTTTAGACTTCTTCCCCCACCATATAACAGATTTATTCACCATAAGATATTGAGAAACCTTTAACCTCATAAGAGAGAAAGATAGTTAGAGAGTTAATGATAAGGAAGGAGGAGTTAGAGAGAGGAGAGAATAAGTAGACTCACCCAGACAGCACCTAGAAGAATATTATTGCGCGGGGGGAAGAAAAGATGACTCACAGCCTACGCCTTAACAACGTCCTCTCTCCAAACTACCACAAAGACCTAGATTAACAATTACAAAACGTTTCTTCCTCCTTAATTAATGTATTCCTCTTTATCATTCATATATATAACATCTCCACATAATACCTATAGACTAATATATTAAAGTAAATACTAAATTAGATCAGCATATAATAAGTAATAAGGATATAAATGAAGTATTTTATTCGTGGCTCGCCATTGCGCACAGGTCCCACAAGCCCTCACTAACCAACACCCACTTCCCATTACATTTTTCCCCCCCAACAAACGTTTAAGTAATTTTCAACGTTTATTAACCTTATATATATCATTTAATCACTTACCTCTATTATTGTCTGATGATAGTTAGGGTGTCAGGTAGGTAGATTATCCATATGTGTAAGTTTGGTTCAATTGTCGACAGTATGGTCCATGTTTGGGGTCTCAAGGACAGGTTCTCGTACGCATTTAGAATGGCCGTCATGGGAGAGTGATATGTCTCTTAAAAAAATGAGAATATTCACGTTTGTTGTGTTTGTTGTATTTTTTATTTGTGTTATAGGGTGATAAATATGTTTTTTATATTAAGGGATTGTTTGGTTAATATTTTAATTGAATTATTATTGTAAAATAGATAAAGATAATAAAATAAGGTTATGCAGCAAACGTTGAAAATTCTTATCTGGTTTTGATAAATGGCATTGACTTAGACTTTAAATAATGAATTTATAATATGATATTGAATTTCTAAATCAATATATAGAGTTATTATACTTTAATTTATTTATTTTCCTTTAAAACTAATACTTTTTGGTATTATATATTAAGAGTATGAATGGGATTAGTGAATGTTTAGTGTGGTGGAGAGTATTGAGACTCAGTGAACGAGTCTGGTAAACGTAACACGCGGAGGAACGTTGCCAGATGTTCCTCGCAGGTTCCAATAATATGGCGGCGATCAGCAACAGCCAGTCAGTTAACAAATATTTAAATTTATTTATTTGTAACTAAAACATTTCATATACCACATAAATTTAGAAGAATATATTACCAACCTAATTATTGAGTTGGTTAAATAATATTATTCTTATTATCATTTATATTATATTATAACAAGTCTACATATTGATAATAATTTCTATGACGGCATTAGGATGTGGACACGTGTACTCAAATATTTGTTTCTCTCTAATTTAACTGCTGATAGAATAATATAACTAAACTTTAAATATAACAAAGAACTAGTTTAAATGAAGTAATATTCTTATAGCTCCATAATAAATAAATATATATATAAATCAGATGCTAGTTGGCGTGGTGTCTTGGCACTATACAATGGTACCTTGCACATGTTCCCAGTTAGCTGTTTATTCATTGTAACAGAGATCACCTTCTAGTATATATTCCCAGGAAATTTAACCGTATTTTAACATATATATCTAATATTCTAATTCACAAGATTACTGTAATAATCCAATGGGTAATGGAAGGTTGATTTTTACTGAAGGAAAACTTTGAACCCTGACTTGGCTACACGGTGCAGGTGTGTCCGTCTTGCACAACTAAGGTCCGTTACATGAGGCTTGTCTAGATCTGCTTGCACTAACTACACTACTCTGCCCTACACTACACTACACTGCCCTGCCCTGCACTACACTACACTACACTGCCCTGCCCTACACTACACTACACTGCCCTGCCCTACACTACACTACACTGCCCTGCCCTGCCCTACACTACACTACACTGCCCTGCCCTGCACTACACTACACTACACTACTCTGCCCTACACTACACTACACTGCCCTGCCCTGCACTACACTACACTACACTACTCTGCCCTACACTACACTACACTGCCCTGCCCTACACTACACTACACTGCCCTGCCCTGCCCTACACTACACTACACTGCCCTGCCCTGCACTACACTACACTACACTGCCCTACACTACACTACACTACACTACTAACAACGTAATCCTTCATATAAAATGTACTAGTATTACGGGAATTGCTTGTAGATCTCACCATTTTTAATATAACCTCTCCTGTATTATAGTTGGGCCCCGATACTAGTTTAAATTTGCACTTAAAATCACAATTTGATCTTTATTGAACTAATTACCCGAAAATGACTGGATACAATGATATTAATGTAATAAATGAGGGGTGTTAGTGGTATACCGTCAACTCACTGGTAAGCTGACGTGTGGTGATAAATACTATACCTCTAAACTTACACTAAATATAATCGCTTATTCTGTAAAAAAAAAAGAGGATTTTGTTTTCTAGTTTACTTAGTTTTATTCTTAAATACAATTCTACTCTTGTTAGTCCAGCTCTCCTGTGACTTGACTGCACACCACAGCAGGCAGACCAGTGACTTACAATATTATTCAGTTTTATTTAAGGCTGGTACATTTAAGGGGGACATCTACCACCTTTTCTGTCATTTTATTGCACTAATTTTCTGAGTGCTCTGTCACACACGCGTAGACTCTAGGCTATAGTTCTTCATGCCACAGGAAATTAGCGAGCCAATCTTTCCACTTTCATCAATAATTGTAAAGTAAAGAAGATGGTGTTTTATGCACTCCCCTTCATTTTTTTTACTGTATATTGTCCCTTGGATCCCACAGACAACGATGAGTTCTAACAATGTCTATCATGTACTGCATTCTTCTGACAGGTATGACCACACAGGAATAGATAGGGGGGTAATTATTAGGCTCATGGCCGTCCACTGGGTTCAAATAACTCCAGTTTTCATTTATTTATTAGAGGATACTGTCTTATGTTATGGAAAAATATAAAAATGGCTGGATAATGTGATAACCTAACCTAACATAACCCCAGTTTTCATTTATTTATTAGAGGATACTGTCTTATGTTATGGAAAAATATAAAAATGGCTGGATAATGTGATAACCTAACCTAACATAACCCCAGTTTTCATTTATTTATTAGAGGATACTGTCTTATGTTATGGAAAAATATAAAAATGGCTGGATAATGTGATAACCTAACCTAACCCCAGTTTTCATTTATTTATTAGAGGATACTGTCTTATGTTATGGAAAAATATAAAAATGGCTGGATAATGTGATAACCTAACCTAACCTAGTGTATATCTCAACTCGCCTATATCTAGAAAACTAAGCATTTGACCAAGAAAATGAAAAGAAGTGAAAGTATTCAGCAAAACTCTAGAGGCGCCCCTCATAATGCCCGGGCAGCTCACGGTCACTCATATCAACACTAATAAAACAAAATAATTAAAACAGTTTATTAAAAATGTGGGGTATTTAACACTTTTATATTCAATTTAGTTATTTTACGAGGTTTGATATTTATTCTATATAAATATCCTCATTGTTGAATATAGATCTTGACTACAGGGCTCAAATCACCGAGGCGGGAATGATGTCTTCTGAGGGAGACGGCCTGAGGAACTTGATAATTCATGGATAAAAACGACTATAAGCCTCTGTACTAAGGTAAGTGCTGTTGATGTTACACTGCATTATTGAACTTTAACAACTATATGGCTTTTAGCGTATTTTTTTTACTGGGATGAATGGTTTATCATGAGGGGAATGGGCTAGGCTTAGTGGATATTCCGGGTCATCTTTCTAGGCCTACCATATGCAATAAATCCTTTAACTGGATTAATTACTATACGGCTGAGTCCTAATGAACTTTAAACTCAATTTTCGGGAATTTGGAATAGCAATTTTCATATTCATATTGGTGGTAGGGCTGCAGATCCCATGGTAATACTAAATAGGAAAAATACGAAACTCTACTCCATTACAGCTAATAAAATGCCACAGCTGCACTAATGTGTTGTTTAATGGCAGACAACTCATATGTGACCAGGTTGGTGAGCTGACTTTCTGCCTCATTTACACACAATTGCAGGGTCTCAATTGTTTCTCTTACTATTGATAACACAACATAAATAAATTGTTTCTAACTATCGATCTATTTTTTTCATTTTTGTATTTCTTTATGATTTATTATTATTATTATTATTATTATTATTACAGTGGTGTTATTATTATTATTGTTATTATTTTATTATTCTATTTTTAATTTTGTATTTCTATTATAAATTATATTTATTATGAATTATATATTATTATTATTATTATTACTATTATTATTATTACATTTCACCCCCCAGGCCCTGATGTGGGTTGTTAACCTGTGCCTGGGTGGGTTAATCCCCGTAATGAAAATAAAATAAAATAAAACTATTAAAATTCGGAACAACTTAATTATGACTGTTTTTAGGTAAAATAATTGGAACAGTTTATCGTGTACTCTAATTCATGAGAATATCCTGGTATAAGTGTTTCACAAAGTGATGGTAAGATTTACAGTTTGTTAACTTGTAAACCTGACAGTTGTCGCCTGCAGAATGTGAGTGCCACCTACAGGACTTTCTGTAAATCTTTGTCTTATTGCTGTAAACTTAATAATTCGTAATTCCACTGCGTGAGTGTTCGTCACAAACCACATCCTTCTCTGGTGTCTCCTGTAGCTCACAGAGACGCCCGTATCATTAAACAACATTTTCCCTTGAAGAGGGTCGTCGTGTTTCAACCCCAGTTTTAAGCTAAATGACTCCTGAGGGACACCGCAGTACAGTACTTAACGGAATTAGTTCATTTTACCGCCACACCGCCCCGTTAAGTACAGTACTGCGGTGTTCCTCAGGACTCAATTAGTTTAAAACTGGGGTTGAAACACGACGACCCTCTTCAAGGGAAGGTGTTTAATAATACGGATAAAGTCTTGGTTTTTTAAGACTTTGTTCGATCACGAGCACCTGTTGAGTGATGTAGGTGTTCAGTGTCTGTTAAGAGCTTCGTGATGGCCACAATCGCACCCAGTAACAACTTCATAGTGTCTTCCTGACTATGCTTGATAGCCCCAAGTGTAGTGCAAGGTCTTCTAGGAGTCAAGGTCCACCAAATACCTGGTCTTCCTGCTGTGTCTCTGCCGTCTTTATTTAGCGACGGTAAACACTGTCTCACATCAAACACCTCTGTCTTTCTCCGTTTTCACCTGAAGCAATCTTAATTTGTTCTCATCAGTCGTCACCGTACTGTACTATCCAAGCTAGCGATTGGTTAGTTATCTCCCACGCATTACTGGTCATGCACAGGCTGTTAAATGGTTGGAAAACCTTATGTAATTATATTACAAGGGTTTCCCGTTTCCCGTTTCCGTTTCATATAGACAAAATATACTGTACTGCAGCATGTGTGGCGAATTTAAGGCTTTCAAATACACAGATGTTAGCTTTGGAAAATTATACAGTATCTGTTTATGTTTACATGGGCCACAGTTTTCATCACAATGTGTAACTTCTCGCTGTTGTTACCATCGTATGCTTCAGTGTTTGAAGATCCAACATGGCACCAGCAGGTTTCTTACCTTCACGTTAATGTCAACTTAAAAATAACAAATCAAGCGTAGAAATCTCAATCATGTGTGTGTTTGCCAACAAATATTGTTTTAATTGTTTTTTACTCAGAATCTGTCAGTATGATGCTATCGACTGTATTATTTACAGGTTTTAAAACCAACAATAAGCGCAGTATTATGACCACGATGAAAGAGCTTGTTCAAGAGGTTCTTGACCCTTAAAATAAAATTTTAAATCGTCGCGTCCTCGCCTTTAAAGCAGCCGATAAATACTGACTTGATAAACAAAATTCGATTTTAAGGATATGTACTTTATATCACTTAGAAGCCTCTGAATAATTTAAAATATTAAGCTTTAAGGTAAACTGTTGAAGTGGTGTTTTTAAATTGCAGGTGTTGGTGGTCGCCTGACAGTCAAGCATCATTGGGTCGTCTTCTCTACACTGTTCAGTCTGTGTCTAACTCTGGTGGAGAGAGGATGTGCGCTCTCCCTCTCATCGGCTTCTTATGGCGTGGATGGTTATTGTGTTAATACAATCCCTACAATAATTTGTGTTAACTAATAGTGTCGTGGTTAAGAAATACGCGTTAAACATTAACCAGAACAGCGAAAAAGTTTTGGTGCAGACGTAATTTTAACCTTTATTTTGGTTAATAACTTCTAACTTGTTAATGTGGGAAAGACTTGAAAGGTGTTTATATTGTGGACTGTTTCTGATGATTTGGTGTTATTGAGAATTAAAAAGTGACCTTGAAAATATTGCAAATCACGGAGTGTTTTTGAGTGTACAAGAATTAATATACAGACTTCAAGTTTTTATTTTGACAGTTGAAAGAAAATGTTATCTCAAGGTGTTGTGATATACTGAACACCGTCTACAGGTTACACCTCACTGGGTAGACTCCAAAGGTATGTAGAATTATGAGGCAAAATTTGACAGCATTAGCGCTTCAGTTCATTCTTAGCTTTGCCGCCTTAACCTATTCTATCTTTAGCTTCTAGCCTACCCAAACCCTTAGCTTAATCTAACCCATCTTTAGCTTAATCTAACCCCTCTTTAGCTTAATCTAACCTATCCTTAGCTTAACCTAACCTATCCTTAGATTAACCTAACCCATCCTTAGCTTAACCACCCTACCCTATCTATATATTAACCTATACTATACATTGTTTATTCTGCATTATTTCCATTATAGAAAGTTTATGATATGGTTATGTTCATTAACAGATTGAGATCTAGTTTTTACCATTAGGATTACATGAAGATTATCCCCAGCTTAATTCACTTGAGGATTAACCACCCTACCTGAGGGGTTATGAAGGTTGGCTCATCTTTAAAGGAAATATGATGGCTAGGGTAATCTTCCTATGTGTTGATATATTATTTATATTGCTGACGTTGGCATGTACGAGGCTCCCTCCTTCAGGTAAAAATCTCAATATTTACATCATAAAACTAAAACTCAGTTAAAACAATAAAAAATACGTTATACAGGAAATTAGCCTGATGATATTAATTAAGATATAACAACTGGATACTATAATAAATATAACTTAGGTAATTAGAAGGAAAAGATATTAACTTAGATACATTAGGAATATTTGCAATATATAGAAATTAAGGAATACAGGTGATAAATATTCATATTTTTTCTATACTCCGGTGCTGATTAAAGAAAGATTTCCCCACCTCGGATTAGATTACATTATTTGGTTTATATCAGGTTAGGTTAGGTGATAATATAGATAGTGGTAGATAAATATTTATTCACAACAATTGTCATTTAAGTTTACATTGACTCAGCGTGTGTATGTTACAGTCAACGTGTATAATCAGCCATTTCGTGTAATGACTAGTCAACTTGTGTAATGTAAACAATTTTAATTAATTTAACCCAGCAAAAGCGATTGTATACTATCTTTATCAAGCCTAGCCTACCATAACTTAACTGACCATTAGATTTGTTAATTCGTGGTTAGATTAGGCTAGGTACTGTAGGTTTCATTTGGATACTTAACCTAGCCAATCTAATGTAAGGTATGGATAGGATAAAATAGGTGTGGATAGGTTAAAATAGGTGTGGATAGGTTAAAATAGGTGTGGATTGGTTAAAATAGGTGGATAGATTAAAATAGGTGTGGATAGGATAAAATTAGATTAATATAGTTTACACACTTTGTAACATACAGTATATACAATGTATGTAGACCGTGTGCGTATACAATGTACTTAGTCTTAGACAGTGGAGGTATACAATGTACCTAGACAGTGCAGGTATACAATGAACCTAGCCAAGAAAACCACCAATAGAGCCCTGTGTTTGGTTCCCTAGTTATCGTACAGGTGATGTAATTTTACTAGGGGTTAGGTTATTTGTGTTATGAGAATGTTTGGCTACGATAAAGTTTCCCCAATACTGTAGTTTAATGACAGGCAGAGGCCGTGAGAAGTGTGTTGTGGGGAAGCCAAGAAACAACTGCGCTTTAACAACTTAAGGTCTTTTAAACACGTACACTAGAACAATCCTGACGCTATCGATAAGAAACAATTATGAGGTACAACTGAAAATTTTTACGCCTCATAGATTATATTATGGCTGATGCGATATATAACCATTTATTGGCAGCAGATACGACCTAATTTATCAACTGGTTTAACACCGTAATTTAATTCAATTTAATTTATTATTTCTACTTTCTAGCGGACAATATGACGATTTAATCCTTGTGTGAATTTAAAACGATGACAAATGACTTCATGTCTGTGAGGATGAAAGAGTAAAAGATGAATATATTGTAAATAAACATAAGGACGGAGACTTAGGCGAATTGCTAAATCTTTATACAGTATTTAGAAAGTTTTCTCTCTACGACTGAGCTACTCTGCTCAAAGGCTTAATACGTTCGCGTCAATAGAATGTATTTTATCTGTGAAATTAAGGTTTAAAGTTAATCAGGTATTGTTCTCAACATTGTGTATCTTATATCTGAACTGTTGATGTACTAACCTAAAATACGCACCTGAAGCGTCGTAACATATAACGTCCCTGGTGAAGATTGGCAAGAGGCAGCATTAAGCTTTGTGAAAGTAACATGGAGTAGCTGCCAATTGATGCGGATATTATGACGTCAGTAAGTAAAGGTGGCTTGAGTTGTTAATATCCCAACCAGTTTCCTCTCACCTCACTGATTTTTAACAGTTTTTAATCCTACTGAGAAGAAATTTGGCTCAATAGTTCCATCTTACGCCGCTCTCTTACGGTAATTTATTTTTATGGCATACATGGGAGAAATAGTTATTAAAAATGTAAAAGTTTTTACACAACTTGAATTTCAAACTAACATTAACAGACTCCAAACTACCGTAATATAGGCGCGGCTCACAGGTACTTTACAGTATAGCCACAGATAACACACACACACACACACACACACACACACATATATATATATATATATATATATATATATATATATATATATAATATATATATATATATATATATATATATACACGTCAATGACCCACATCAGGGCCTGGGGGGCGAATATATAATAGTAAAAATAAAAATAATAATTGACCATAAATAAAAACACACAAAAATAGATTAATTGTGAAAAACGATATACAGTATGTATGTTGTGTTGTCAATAGTAAGAGAAACAAGACCCTGCAATTGTGTGTAAATGAGGCAGAAAGTCAGCTCAGCAACCTGGTCACATATGGCAGCAGGGTCTACCATTAGACAACACATTATGCTTCCAATATCTTCCCAGGCGGCAGTACCTCCCTGTTTGTATGTATACATAATATTTAAGTTTATGTCATTATGGATATATTGGACTTTATTTGGATGCGTGGTGAAAGTGTACCAGTAACGCCTCTCTCTCTCTCTCTCTCTCTCTCTCTCTCTCTCTCTCTCTCTCTCTCTTTTTATTATATTTATATTTGTTTTGGGTAACTGGGTGGTGGGGGTATTAACTGAAGGGGTAAGTGGAGATGAGTGTGTGGTTCACTTCATGTTAATCATCTCGTTGGTGTAGTAGAGTTTGGCCCAGTCAACTGCGATATGTTCTTGGTCCTCGCTGTGGTGTTGAGCGCAGTGTGTGCTACAGGGACGGCACGAGTCGTCGACGATGATGTTACTGCCGTGTGGACGTAACCACCGGCGTGGGACTCTATTAGCGCCTTGATCATGTCATTGTAGGCCTCGAGGCACTCTTGTTTCGAATGTGACCTTAGGAATGTCTTTAGTGTAGCACCAGGGCAGTACTCCATGACCACGGCCTGGGGGTCTTCTCTAGCGTTGCCGTAAAGGATCGGAGCACCGCCAGCTCCGTCCAGGTCGTAGAGTGCCAGGGCTGGTGAGGGCTGGAGGTTGGTGAGGGCTGGAGGTTGGTGAGGGCTGGAGGATGGTGGTTATGAAAGGGTGAGGATTTAACGCCGACGGTGTTGATGGCACTCCTTGTGGCTGTGGGAGCCGGGGGTAGGGCAGGGCCTGGAGGGTCGGCTCCTGCAGCGCGTTGGTGTCGTCGGACGCACCTTTCTGTCCTCCTCCTGGTCAGGTTATCCTCTAGATGCTGGATACCTCTGGTGCAGGAGGACCGCTTCCTCTCCAGGGCTGTAGGCTGCAAGTCGCGTTTCTTGAGAAGGTCCTTGGAATGGTGTTTAAACCTCTACGCTGGCCGTCAGGAGATTGATTACCTTGATGGAGTTGGCCGTATAGTGTGTGGCGAGGCAGACGTGATCGGGTATTCTCATGACGTGCCCCAGCCAGCGGTGGTGTCGTTCAGCGGCGGAAAATCTCGCCATGGGTCACTCGGGCCTCACAATGCACCTAATATAGCGCCTATACGGGTGAGAGTTCCTTCACGCACTCTCTTGCTGCCTCGCTCACCTTTCCTATTGACCGTGACCCTGGTTGAGTTAAAGCGTACCCAGTGGAAGGGGAGATGAGGAAGAGGAGGAGAATGGGAAGAAAGTGGGGAATGGAGGACAGGAATCAAAAGCAAGGCATAGAAAGAAGGGACTGACGAGAAGATACGAAGGATGAAGGAAGTACAAATGGAGGAGAACGATGATGGGAATAAGGAGGTGTAGGAAGATAAGGGGAGGAAGAAGAGGAGGATGGGTGAGGTAGGAGGTAGTCTGCTGCCTGGGGGTCGGGTGTATACAGTACTAGTACCCACCTGCTCACACTTGAGGCAGTGGGTCGTGTAGGAAAGTGAGGAAAAAGAGGGAGGGAAGTGAAGAAAAAGGAGGAAGGGAAGAAGAGAGAGGAAGGGAGGGACGATAAAGGTACAAAAGGAAGAAAAATAAGGAAACAAGCACAGGGAGTTATGAAGGAGAAGAAGGGAAGAGGGAGAGAGAAGGAAAGGAGAAGGACGAGAAAAAAGCATGAAATGAATAAAGAGTAGGGAGGAGAAAGAGGAAGACTACGAGATGGAAGAAATGAAGAGGAGCAAGGGATAGTCTAGTAGAGCCTGAGGGTGGGAAAGAAGAGGAAGTAGAAGAGCGAGTGAAGGAAGAGGAAAGGAATACGATAAATGAAGCAAGAGGGAGGGAGGAGGGGCGAGGGGCCGTCTGAAGCCTGGGGGTAGGCGGGCTCGTATACCCGTCTGGTCACTACAAGAGTCAGTGGGTCGTTCAACTCACCCCTGTCCCACTGCCTCACTCCCGCTGTTGTGCTCTGTATGTTGATGGTGCTCTGTGGGGCTCTATTGATGTGTGTGGGTGGTGCTGTGGGTGGGGCTCTATTGATGTGTGTGGGTGGTGCTGTGTGGGGCTCTATTGATGTGTGTGGGTGTTGCTGTGTGTGGGGCTCTATTGATGTGTGTGGGTGGTGCTGTGTGGGGCTCTATTGATGTGTGTGGGTGGTGCTGTGTGTGGGGGGGGGGGGTGTTGCTGTGTGTGGGGCTCTATTGATGTGTGGGGGGGGGGGGTGTTGCTGTGCGTGGGGCTCTATTGATGTGTGTGGGTGTTGCTGTGTGGGGGGGGGGGGGTTGCTGGGCTGTATGTGTGAGGGGTCTATTGTTTTGATGGTTTTCTATTGTATACCTTCACTGTTTGTGTACATACATGCTGAAACAATACAGAGTTGTATGACCATTATACTATCTGTCTGTCTGTCTGTCTGTGTGTCTGTGTATGTCTCTCTGGCTGTCTGTCTGTGTATCTGTTGTTGTTTTATAGAGGTACAGTATTGGAAGTGTTTACATAGGTACTTTGAGATGTTTATCGTTATTTACAATGTTGTTTACAGAGGTACTGGACTTTGTTATGCTTTTTTAGGTACTGTGTTCATCAAAGATATTTTTTACATGTGTAGATGCATTATGTCTTCCTAGATACCGACCATGTTTGTTTGCCTTGTTTACATTGGTAACTGTATTGACGTTGTTACTTTGTTTGCCTTCACTTATTATGACTAATGCTTGGCACTTATTGGTGTTTACACAAATATTTTATGTGTAAACAGTTGATAGTTCGTGTTTACATCTAGGTACCTCATGGTGTGTGAATAAACAATTTCCTTTGTTTACATTGGTGATATACCGTGTTTACACTGGAGGGGGAAGGGGGTGCGAGGGAGGGAGGGGGGGGTAAGTATAGGGGGGGTATTGTTAGGCGTTTGTGTTTGGGGGAGAACACATTGGAGGCCTGAGAGAGAGAGAGAGAGAGAGAGAGAGAGAGAGAGAGAGAGAGAGAGACTAGCCAAACCATAATCAGCTGTAGCGCCCAACCAACAGGTAGAGATGTAGGTCGTGGTGAAGCTTCTGGTGCTGAGTGACCTCTACCCCGCCACGCCCACGCGCCCGCACCCTCACCTGCATGCCTGCCTGCCTCCATATTCACACGCCCGCACCTGCAAACACACGCCCGCCCACGTCCATATCCACACGTACACTTCCACGCGCCTACGCCCACTTCCCCACGCCTACATCCACCCCCCACACGCCTACACCCACTTCACACGCTTACATCCACCCCCCACACGCCTACGCCCACTTCCCCACGCCTACATCCACCCCCCACACGCCTGTACCCATTAATAAGAATTCAAACGTAAATTCTTTGTACCCTAAAATGTATTTGATCAGCGTTGGTTAGGTTAGGTTTGGTTTGGTTAAGTGAGAGATAGGTTAGGTTTGGTTAGGTTACATTACGTTAGGTTTGGTTAGGTTACGTTTGGTTTGGTTAGGTTACGTTAGGTTTGGTTAGGTTACATTACGTTAGGTTTGGTTAGGTTACGTTAGATTTGGTTAGGTTAGGTTACGTTACGTTACGTTACGTTAGGTTTGGTTAGGTTACGTTAGGTTAGGTTTGGTTTGGTTAGGTTACGTTAGGTTACGTTAGGTTTGGTAGGTTACGTTAGGTTTGGTTGGGTTACATTAGGTTAGGTTTGGTTACGTTAGGTTAGGTTAGGTTACTGAACGAACAACTAACGAGACGCGTTCACTTGAAGGTTGCACTGAGCTCTGAACATGTCCGAAGTAATTTGAGTCTCCTGGTGTATTGTATTGATTGAACGAAACGTAAAGCAAGCACATTCATTTGTTGGTTTACGAAGGCTTGAAATTACCTACGAAACACTTTGAGTCTGACCGAATTTACATGAATGAACGAACGATAAACACTTGATCTTCTTATTAAGTCTATGAGGCTTTGAACTCATCAGAAACACTTTATTAAATGCCTGGGTAAATATTCTAGTGTGAGAGAGAGAGAGAGAGAGAGAGACCCAGCACCATGGCAACTCCCAGCATCAAGGTCAGGTTAGAGAGAGAGAGAGAGAGAGAGAGAGAGAGAGAGAGAGAGAGAGAGAGGCAGACCCAGCACCATGGCAACTCCCAGCATCAAGGTCAGGTTAGAGAGAGAGAGAGAGAGAGAGAGAGAGAGAGACAGAGAGAGAGAGAGAGAGAGATTGAGAGAGATAGGCAGACCCAGCACCATGGCAACTCCCAGCATCAAGGTCAGGTTAGAGAGAGAGAGAGAGAGAGAGAGAGAGAGAGAGAGAGAGACATTCCCTAGGTGAGAATTACTTAATCAAGTGTATGTACACAGTAGTTATTATTGATGTCAAGTCCGTGTGTTCTGACCGGCTTGGTTAGGTTAGGTCTTATTGGCTACCGTATATCACAGTCCTGCACTCTTATTGGTTACCGCATATCACAGTCCTGCACTCTTATTGGTTACCGCATATCACAGTCCTGCACTCTTATTGGTTACCGCATATCACAGTCCTGCACTCTTATTGGTTACCGTATCTCACAGTCCTGCACTCTGATTGGCTACTCAAAGTGTACCACAGAAATGTAAACACCCCTGACCTCCTCTCCACATATGTTAAGTTTCTCTCTACTAACAATGCCAAGCAACGTGACCCCCCCCTCCCCCTCTACCTGTACCTGTGTAATTCATGGACTCTATTTAGGTAATTACACCTCATGAGAAAACAACGTATTACTCCGCTAATCACGTCGTTACATAAACCAGCGCAGTTAAATTCATCGTGTAACTTGACCCTGTCGTATGTGCCGCTGTTTGATTTATGCAACCCTGATTTAACAAAGAGACGAGGGTTATGTTGACGAGTTGGTTTTCTTCCCCTTATAGGTGTGTTGATAAGTTGACTTTTCATTAGATTGTATTTATTTATATTTTATTTTATCAGTTTATTGTATCTATTAGTTTAATTAAAATTCTTAGCATTCATTATTATTATTATTATTATTATTATTATTATTATTAGTAGTAGTAGTAGTAGTATTTTTATTTTTATTATTATTATTATTATCATTATTATTATTATTATTATTAGTAGTAGTAGTAGTAGTAGTAGTATTTTTATTTTTATTATTATTATTATTATCATTATTATTATTATTATTATTATTATTAGTAGTAGTAGTAGTATTTTTATTTTTATTATTATTATTATTATCATTATTATTATTATTATTATTAGTAGTAGTAGTAGTAGTAGTAGTAGTAGTATTTTCATTATTATTATTATTATTATTATCATTATTATTATTATTATTATTATTAGTAGTAGTAGTAGTAGTAGTAGTAGTATTTTCATTATTATTATTATTATTATTATCATTATTATTATTATTATTATTAGTAGTAGTAGTAGTAGTAGTAGTAGTAGTAGTAGTAGTATTTTCATTATTATTATTATTATCATTATTATTATTATTAGTAGTAGTAGTAGTAGTAGTAGTAGTAGTAGTAGTAGTATTTTCATTATTATTATTATTATCATTATTATTATTATTAGTAGTAGTAGTAGTAGTAGTATTTTTATTTTTATTATTATTATTATTATCATTATTATCATTATTATTATTATTATTATTATTAGTAGTAGTAGTAGTAGTAGTAGTAGTATTTTTATTATTATTATTATTATTATTATTATTATTATTATTATTATTATCATTATTATTATTATTATTAGTAGTAGTAGTAGTAGTAGTATTTTTATTTTCATTATTATTATTATTATCATTATTATCATTATTATTATTATTATTATTATTATTATTATTATTATTATTATTAGTAGTAGTAGTAGTAGTAGTAGTAGTAGTAGTAGTATTTTTATTTTTATTATTATTATTATTATCATTATTATTATTATTATTATTAGTAGTAGTAGTAGTAGTAGTAGTAGTAGTATTTTTATTTTCATTATTATTATTATTATCATTATTATTATTATTATTAGTAGTAGTAGTAGTAGTAGTAGTAGTATTTTTATTTTTATTATTATTATTATTATCATTATTATTATTATTATTAGTAGTAGTAGTAGTAGTAGTAGTAGTAGTATTTTTATTTTCATTATTATTATTATTGTTTTTATTATTAGTAGTAGTAGTAGTAGTAGTAGTAGTAGTAGTAGTATTTTTATTTTTATTATTATTATTATTATCATTATTATTATTATTATTATTATTATTATTATTAGTAGTAGTAGTAGTAGTAGTAGTAGTAGTATTTTTATTTTTATTATTATTATTATTATCATTATTATTATTATTATTATTATTATTATTAGTAGTAGTAGTAGTAGTAGTAGTAGTAGTAGTAGTGTTATTATTATTATTATTATTATTATTATTATTATTATTATTATTATTATTATTAGTAGTAGTAGTAGTAGTAGTAGTATTTTTATTTTCATTATTATTATTATTATTATTATTATTAGTAGTAGTAGTAGTAGTAGTAGTAGTATTTTTATTTTCATTATTATTATTATTATTATTATTATTGTTATTATTATTACTATTATTATTATTATTATTATTATTATTATTATCATTATTATTATTATTATTATTATTATTATTATCATTATTATTATTATTATTATTATCATTATTATTATTATTATTATTATTATTATTATTATTATCATTATTATTATTATTATTATTATTATTATTATTATTATTATGAGAGACAGTAGAGAGACATACGCCTGCTGGGTGAACAAAACACTTCCGGTGGATTCACAAACCACCAGAACTCATTACCATTCATAGTTGGTGAAAGTAAACAACGTGACTTGTCTCCTGTGGCGTCTATAGTGTTTCTGTCTGTCAGTTTATATATGCATCTATCTGTCAGTTTATATATGTAACTAAATCTGTCAGTTTATATATGTAACTAAATCTGTCAGTTTATATATGTAACTAAATCTGTCAGTTTATATACGCATCTATCTGTCAGTTTATATATTTATCTATCTATCTGTCAGTTTATCTCTGTAACTATATAATTATCTTTGTTTAAACTCTTTTACGTGAGGTTAAACAAAGGGACAAGAGACCTCGTTATAGAAGGCTTTATTAGGAGTGGTGAGACAAGTTTCCCGCCATCCTATTAATATTTACGCGCGCAGCTCTATGACAACAACACAACACAAACATTATATTATTCCTGAAATAAATATGGTTAATGCATCGATGAAAAATATTGTTATGTTTGGTGAGGTTAGGTTAGTTTGCGTTAGGTTAGGTTAGGTTAGGTAGCGAGACGTGTGTGTGTGTGTGTGTGTGTGTGTGTGTGTGAGTGTGTGTGTGTGTTCCTGTAACATGTCTGGCGATGGTAGTGAGTCTTACTGGATCTTACATAGAGGGACTCACACGCCAAAGACCACATAAACGAAATTGATTCATGTGTTGAGAGGGGAGGGGTGGGGGGTGGGGGGGGGGTGGGGGGTGGGTGGGGGTGTTTGAAGAACTTATAAACAAAAACGTAAAAAAATAACAATGAGACAAGATAATGAATAAGGAAGATTTAACACAGAATAATAAACAAAGGAAAAACAAATTGGTTGATAACTATAGAAACATTTAACCTTTTAAAAGACAAATTATGGAATGAGGGTAAATAAAAGAATAACAATGAGGAAGTTACAATAAATTGAGTAATTGGTTAATAATACAGATGTACAAGAGTGAAAGGTAAACGGATGGCAATTAGATAAATGAGTGATAATGGAGAATGAATGATCACGTAATAATGAATAATGTGAGTGAAGAAACCGAAGAAATGAGAAGTAAATAGAATAATTAGTAGTTAGCATAGGTGATGAATAGGCGTGAAAGGAAAGATGGAGTAAGAGAAGAACTCGAAAGAATCACTAACAGCAGGGAATAAATGGTAGATAGTGTAATAGATGATAAAGGTATGTATGGGAGTAATGATGAAGGATTTTGGTGCGTTGAAGGTAAGAGAGAGAGAGAGAGAGTCACAACTATCTCTCAACGAATGGAGACAGAATGGCCTAGAGACTCAAAACATTCTTCACAACATAGTCAGTCTCACAGTCTCTCAAACAGGCCAATTACCATGCTCCAAACTACCGCCAAAGACAACCAATCATCATTACGGAAGTGGTTAACTATTCCTTGAGAGACTTGTTGACAGATCTAGGGGAGTCAGAGGGAGATGGCGGACTGTAGAGAGAGAGTGAAAGGAAGAGAGAAAGGTAAATAAACATGAAATAGATAGATAGAAATGTGGATAACGAGAAACTAACAATAAAAAAAAAATATTTGGTATTATATTTATTAATGAAATGTTGTAGTGTTGGCGTCAAGGTTTGAAAATAGTGATAATTGTATATAGGAATTGTACAAACCCGAGAGACGATTGGAAAAACATGGCATTTTTCTGAAGGCATTATTGTTTTTTTTTTCTTTTTAATATTTGAAGCCCAAGTTATTTTGTGTATGTGTTAGTTTCTGTGAATTGTGACAAAGGTTGTATGGATGTAGTTGTATATTGTTGGAGAAATAACACGAAATGGACTACACAGTTCTTTATTTTTTGTAGGTTAGGTTACTTTTGGTTAGCTCACGTGTGGTTAGGTTAGGTTGGTTAGGTTAGGTTAGGTTAGGTTGCGTTTGGTTCGGTTATTTTTGGTTAGTTCACGTGTGAGTATCTAAACCTAACACAACGAATTCTTATATCACCTCAACTTATCAACAAATTAGTCCAGTAAAAAAAAAAAAAAAATGCCTCTGTATTGAAAGTGATTTTTAGACTTGAGAAAATTGCCTTAGGAGCTGTGGAAAATTTATGGGAATGTTTTTTTTTTTTTTGTTGGTAAATATAGGCACCATGATGTTGACGTATGAGGAACGAGAAGCCGCACGACCACCCGGTAATGGAGGGGTGAGTTAACCACAGGGACTGACGGATATTATCTCTCTCTCTTCTTCTCCTCCTTCTTCTCTCCATTTATCTTAATTCTCTTCTTCTTTCCCCATTTCTCTCTCTTCTCCCCATTTATCTCATCTCTCTTATCTCGTCTTTCTCTTCTTCTTTTAGTCTTTTCTTCCTCTTCTCCTTTCTTCTCACCTTCAGTCTTTCTCGTTCTCACTATTCTTCATATTCTTTTTATCTACATCTGTCTTTTCCCAGTTTTTTATGTATGTATGTATGTACCCTGTATGTACCCTGTATGTATGTATGTATGTATGTATGTATGTATGTATGTAATGTATATATGTATGTATGTATGTATGTATGTATGTATGTATGTACCATCTGAATCTTCTCTCTTCTTGTGTCAGCACCTCAAAGTCTCTCTCTCTCTCTCTCTATCTCTCTCTTACACCACTAAGTCTCTCTGTTACACCACTAAGTCTCTCTGTTGCACCACTAAGTCTCTCTGTTACACCACTAAGTCTCTCTGTTGCACCACTAAGTCTCTCTGTTGCACCACTAAGTCTCTCTGTTGCACCACTAAGTCTCTCTGTTACACCACTAAGTCTCTCTGTTGCACCACTAAGTCTCTCTGTCTCTCTGTCAACACTACCAACATGACTTGCTCGACCCCACAATTGCGGTATCACTTCTCATGAGTGTTTCCTGCGGTAAGCGATTTCCTCTACTCTGGCGCCTTTTCCTCACGGTTGAATCCACAGTGATATTCGTTTATCCGGACCAGGTGAATCCTCGTTTATCCGGACCAGGTGAATCCTCGTTTATCCGGACCAGGTGAATCCTCGTTTATCCAGACCGAGAGGATCTTTGGTTACCTGGATCTGGTGATTATCCGTTTATCCGGACAGGTATATCCGGACCAGGTGAATCTTCGTTTATCCGGACCAGGTAAATCTTTGTTTAACCGGACCAAGTGAATCTTCATTTATCCGGGTGAGTGAATTTTTGCTGTCAATAATACTTCTACTAATCGTTAAATATATTGTCTTGTCTGGGCCGTTCTATACTGTCCGGATGATGGAGATTAAACCGGATTTAACCGTCTGTGATGTGAAAAGTTTTATCTTGTTTTTCGTTAGAATTTAGTTACACTTTTTCATTTATTATCATTGAAAAGAAAATAGGAATGGTGTAGGTGACGATAACTCAGGAGGAAATATAAAAAACATTAAAGTAATAGAATATAAATAAGGAAAAGATTATTAAGATTATTGGATAAACAAAATAATAAATAATTCAAATACAAATAAAATTAGATTTGACTTTAATGACCTAAGAAAATATAGATAAAAATAACCAAAAGAAGGAAATATTATAATGAAATCTGACAAAAGTGTTAAGTCAGATATACATAAATTGAAAGCAGAAATTATTAACGGAATATGAGGCACAATTTCCCCACACTCTCTGATACTGTGAGACTCCCACTGCCAAGGAGATTTAATCTGACGTATTCCTTGAGCCTTTGTGTTGGTAGAGGTAAACCGATTCATTGGGTCTTTTAATACATGGAAGTTACATAGTGATTTTCAGTCTAAAGTTTCTTCAGTATTTAATTTTTAGTTTTCATTTATTGTATTTGTTAATTTGTTTTTTGGAAATACTGTAGTAATAATAATAAAATAAGAATGATAATAGTAATAATAATAATAGTGATAAAAGAGTATACGCATGTTTCCCTTATGTATAATTACTGATGAACTTAACTACAGTACCTTTTACCCGGAACCTAACCTAACCCAAGAGTCCTGGGATTCGAACATGGGAGACACTACTATACTGTATTGGGTTGTTATCACCTAACCTATCCACTTGGCTGCTGTACCATAACATGACTAACATTAGTAGCCAGTGAGGTTAGCGTATGTGTGGGTGTGAGGGTGTGTGGGAAAGATGTGGATGGGGAGATGTGTGTGAGTTGCATACGGGAATAAGTGTCTGGTGAGTGTGTGTCTGGTGAGTGTGTGTCGTGAGTGTGTGTCTGGCGAGCGTGTGTCTGGTGAGTGTGTGTCTGGTGAGTGTGTGTCGTGAGTGTGTGTCTGGCGAGCGTGTGTCTGGTGAGTGTGTGTCTGGTGAGTGTGTGAGGAGTGTCTAGGTGGGAAGGAGAGATTTAGATTTCAGATTTGCTGAGAGAGGGAGGCTAGTTTATTGGGCACTCCCTTTACATCCTGTGCAAGACGAAGCGTTAGTGTTCATTGTGGAGGAGTGAGAAAGGAACACCTAAAGATTAACCACTTTAATCTAAGGCCACCCTAACCTAACCTAACTCAACCTAACTTAACCTAACCTAACCTAATTTACCCTACCACCGAGGAGGTAGTGTTGGGATGTTCTATCATCAGGTGAAATAAACTAGGGTGGCTAATATTCAGGTGATTCGTGAGACATCTGGTATGTATTTAGTCTCTGTCTGTAAGTGAATCCCACTGGATGCCACCATTAGTGTTTGGTTCAGTTGCTGGTTCGACCCGTCTCATATATCTGTTCGAACCTCCTGTGTATAGAACCAGTATACCTTGTGTTTGATGGTTCATTTTAAGGCTTCGAGAATATTGAAGGTTCATTTTGAGTGTTGTAATATTATTTAAGAATTAGATTGTGTTTAAGGTTAGATTAAGTTCGGATCTGTATCGGTGGTTCGTTTAGTTATTCTAATAGTTGAACCCTTTATGGGGTCTGTATATGGTTTGGTGATACTTTTGGAGTACCAGATTGTTTTGGTAGGTTCTATAAAGGGGTTCAATTATATTATATGGGAGAGTCAAACTGCAGGGAATGTTTACTTAATGGTTCAGTCATTGTTGTTATTATACTTCGTTTAAGTAGTTAGTTTTTACAACATGAAAACCTTTGGTGTTTGTTCATCCACGAGGGCAGAACACCCCATTAAGAAACCCATGTATAGTCAGCAGCCAAAAAGAGTACAGTAACTCAGCCATTCCCTACAATGTGTGGCTCACGACCATACCTGGGTGTGGCTACTCGACCTGACAGACCTTATACAGTATACTCATCGTCGTTACCACTGACTCCTTCCTTCCTTCCTTCCTTTCCTACTACCCTCCCTCCCTCCATCCCTCCCACCTCGCAGACCTTCTTGGTACGGAACAATGGACACACAATCCTCGGGAAGTTATTATTTATGACACAAAAAGTACATGGATATCTTGGTGCAAGAAGCTCGGTAGCGTGAGAAGGAAAGTTGTGAATGTAGGTTATAAAGAGCTGGAGGTGGTGACTTCTCGCCCGCGTCGTTATGTTTACTTCCCAGTGTGTTTATATATTCTCTTCTGTTTAAAGTCAGAGTTAATTTTCTACATTAACTTTATAAACTATTATTCTTGTCTTGATAGGAAAGGTTTTATCTGATGGTACAGTAGATTGTCTCGCGGCGTTATATTGAGAAATGTTTCTCTTGTAAACAACCTTGTAATTAGGGCTTACTGTATATTCGTAAACGTGTTACCTGGTCTTCAATCTATGTAAAGAATCCACCTTGAATGATCTAACGTTTGTTTACTTTCTGTAGTACCGTTCACTGCCGTTAGGTGTTGCGTGGCGCTGCTATAGCACGGTCGATAAATATGTAAACAATAGTGGTCGTGTTGAGAGCCGTTCGTTGATGCTGTATATGGATGGGGTCCCGTTCGTGTAGGTACAGTACTGTATAATCCGGATTTTGTTATATTTTAATCAATGTAAAGTTTATAAATTCGTGTAATGATTTGTTATTTAATGCTGTTCATTTTTACCTGTTCACACTCACCTGACATGCCCACCCCCCCCTTCTCCCCACTCAGTTATTATCATTAACCAGTCACTCGGGAATAATGACTGGCTCGCGTAACTGTTTGATTAGGATATTAAAATATAAAAAAAGAATCTAATTTTACTTAAACAAAATTACATCCGAGTTGAGATTGAAAGTTAGATTAGATTTGGTTAGGTTAGGTTGAAAGTTGTGTTGGGTGATCAGTTTTTAGAGTAATTATTGTTGATGGTGTTTAATAGTTGAGATAGATAGATAGATAGAGATTGGTTGGTAGATGGAAAGAGATTAAGAGGTATAGAGAGAGAACAAGATTGATGGAAAGAAATAAGGAGACAGAGAGAGAGAGAGAGAGAGAGAGAGAGAGAGAGAGAGTCTTCTTAGTTTCACCATCAATGTTAAAACTAATCAGAATATTTTTAACATTAATAACTCAGATAATCGTAATTTATTTTCTTTCGTTAGATTTTAAGAAATAATTGGAAAATAATTAATACTGCAGGGAATTTTTTTTTTATTTATTTATATCTGGATTTATTCATAGTCTTTTATTTTGAGTTTTGTTGAATTTATTTATTTATTTCTTTATTGTTTATATAATTTCGCCTTATGGTATATTGGTGGTAGTTGTTGTGATTGTTATGGTGGTAGTTGCAGTGATGGTGGTTGTTATAATGGTAGTGGAAGTGGTGGTAGTGGTGATGATGGTAGTGGAAGTAGTGGTAGTGGTGATGGTGGTTGTAGTATTGGTTGTGACGGTGGTAGTAATGATGGTAGTAGTGGTGGTAGGGATAGTGGTGGTTGTAACGGTGGTAGTGGTTGTGATGATGGTAGTGGTTGTGATGGTGACCGTGTTGGTGTTCATTAATACAGTTACTCAGGTAAGGTACGCCAGCTTATACCTCCTGTCATGCTAGCAGTGGTGGTACAGTGTCTCCCGGCAAGAACACGTTACTCCAAGTCTTCAGGCAGTTTGTACACTTGTCGCAATACACTGCAGGCGGGGCTAGTGTGGATATACCTCATAGCATTGTATTCCTGAGTGTGAGGGAAACGTATATAACCTAACCTAACCTAACCCTAACCTATCCTATCCTAATCTAACCTAACCTAGCCTACCCTAACCTAATTCTAACCTAACCTAGCCTAACCCTAACCTATCCTAACCTAACCTGTACTGTTGTCATCCTCGTGTCACTCCAAGCAGCTCTCTCTTGCGTCACTGGGTTTAACTCACACGCAAGAGACGAAAGTAACGTACAGTACAGTGGTGATCAGAATTCCCTCGACACTTGGTGATATCTAACACGTGATTGGTTGATATAGAGTGAACGGTACTTTGCGCTATGAATTACTATATATCAGAATAACAACATGGGGAAACTACTACAACACAATGAAATATGTGAGTAAATGCACGTTAAAATTCCAGTCATGCGTTACATATGATCCGTCAAGTAATTGTGTATAGTACCTGTTAGCTGGTGACCTTCAGTAAATAAATGTAATCTTCCTCTGTTTTCTATCGCGTGTTTTAATCAAGGTAATCTTAATTGAGGTCAAAGGTATTCTTCACTATAGTCTACATGAGTTGTTCCTAAACGTGTATTAGTCGTGTACAGTACCCAGTGGGAGCTCTTATACTCAGCTTGTGATGTAATAATTATGAATCTTATCCCATGCTCTTAAGATACAGTGCGGCTGGGAACACCTACAGTAGGGTATATAATGCTTAGGGAAGGAGACCACAACCCCCCAATAACTTCCCACAACCACCCCCCCCCCTTCTTTAAGTCTATTGTACAATGCTCAGTAGTGTGTGAGGGAAGAAACTCTGTAAAGTACCCTCCACCCCCTCAACCCCCACCCCTCCCCCACCACCACCCCCTTCCCCACCTTCCCCACCTGCCCCTACCCCGTGTCCCCAGGCGTGTATACCTTCAGGTTGGGTAGTGTAGTGGTAGTGGTTGTGAAGGTGGTGGTTGTGGTGGTGGTAGTGGTTGTGATGTTGGTGGTGATGGTTGTGCTGTTGGTAGTTGTGGTGATGGTGATGATAGTGATGGTGGTTGTAATAGTGGTGGTGATAACCTAACCTTACCTAACATAGTAAGGAATTAAATCATCGTCGTCAAGGGGTTAAATCATCGTCGTCAAAGGGTTAGATGATAGTCTTTAAAGGGTTAAATCATCGTCAAAGGGTTTAAGCATTATCAGCAAAAGGTTATATCATCGTGGTCAAAGGGTTAAGTCTGTCAGATCCTTTTAGTATCTCCACGCTAACCTGGCCCGTAAGCCACGCCCCCCTTCTATAAAAATAGCTGATTGGCTCATAGAAAATGTTGTGTCGCTGTGCATTTATTCAAACTAAATGTGTTTACAATTTGCCAGCAGACCTGTACACCTGTAAATCATTATACTCTTCTATACACCTGTAAATCATTATACTCTTCTACTGTATACACCTGTAAATCATTATACTCTTCTGTACACCTGTAAATCATTATACTCTTCTATACACCTGTAAATCATTATACTCTTCTGTACACCTGTAAATCATTATACTCTTCTGTACACCTGTAAATCATTATACTCTTCTGTACACCTGCACTCTATAAAAATACATAAGGAGAAACGTATGCAAACGAAATTGTATGTTAATTTGTATAGCCATGAGGTATACAGTACAGGGTGTCTCAGAAAAAAAATACATATATACACCACCTTTAGAAATACAGTAGCCATCAGGTGAATGCTCTTACTACAACAACATTGTCCTTAGAAGACCTCATATATCAACAATGTTGCTGTAGTAACCCGAACATTCACGTGATTTATATGAAATTCTGTAAGGCAGTGTGTGTGTGTGCGTGTGTGTGTGGGGTAATTGGTGTAAGTATAGAGGGTGTGTATGGTAATGACGTCAGTGTTTGTTTACCTATGACGTTGGCCCTCTGGCGGTGGGTAATTGTCATGCCTTCCTCGTCTCAAATAACACCTGACACCCGTGCCCCCCCCCCCCCCCTCTCTCTCTCTCTCTCTCTCTCTCTCTCTCTCTCTCTCTCCCCCCTTCCTTCCTTCTTCGTGTAGTACAGGAGAGAGAGATCTTTCTTCCCTCGGGAGATAATGTCAGTAATCAGACGAACTGATTTCCGGAACCTAACCTAACCGAACCTAACCTAACCTAACCTAATTAAGCTAACCGAACTAAGCTAACCTACCCCTAACCTTACCGAACCTAAGCTAACCGAACTAAGCTAACCTACCCCTAACCTAACCTAACCTAATTAAGCTAACCGAACTAAGCTAACCTACCCCTAGCCTTACCGAACCTAACCTAACCTAATTAAGCTAACCGAACTAAGCTAACCTACCCCTAACCTTACCGAACCTAATTAAGCTAACCGAACTAAGCTAACCTACCCCTAACCTTACCGAACCTAATTAAGCTAACCGAACTAAGCTAACCTACCCCTAACCTTACCGAACCTAACCTAACTTAACCTAACCTGAGGGTGCAGCCACAGTCACACTATTGGTTACATTGTTAGATTAGGTTAGGTTAGGTTAGGTTAGGTTAGAGAAACAGTCCATAGATTCAATATTTCTCAGCTCAGGTGGTGGTGATCGTCAGTTGTCTGTGGGATGAATTTCTCAGCAAAAATTCACTCTCTCACATTTCTAATTGAGACACAATGATCAGGTTTGTGAGGACTCCGAAAGGTCAGTCCAATTATCAAGTATAAAAAAAAGAACCCCCAAAATATGAGAGGTGACAGACACTTTCCCTGCGGTAGTTTATATCACCAGGAAATGTGTTGTTGACGTGTGATCAGCTGTTTCTTGTTTATATACGATCAGCTGTTTTTGTTTATATACGATCAGCTGTTTCTTGTTTATATATGATCAGCTGTTTTTTGTTTATATACGATCAGCTGTTTCTTGTTTATATATGATCAGCTGTTTTTTTTGTTTATATACGATCAGCTGTACTTTGTTTATATACGATCAGCTGTACTTTGTTTATATACGATCAGCTGGTTTTGTTTATATACGATCAGCTGTTTTTGTTTATATATGATCAGCTGTTTCTTGTTTATATACGATCAGCTGTTTTTGCTGTTATATGATCAGCTGTTTCTTGTTTACGTGTGACCAGCTGTCTCTTGTTTGTATACGAATAGCTTTTGAGAGAGAGAGAGAGAGAGAGAGAGAGAGAGAGAGCCTCCAAATCTTTCCCTCTTTCGCCTTGTCGACCTCAGCTTCCCTATTTATCGTTGGACGCCGACCACACCCTCCAACCTAGAGAGGGAGGGGAGTGGGAGAGGGGTCGTGTACTGGGAGAGGGAGGGAGGGATGGTGGAGGGTCAAGCATGATGGATGGATGGATAGAGGGATGAGTGGAGGTGGGGGAGGTAGTTGGTGTGCATAAAGGGAAGCGATACTACTGGATGGAGGGATAGTTGGAGGGACGTTTGGTGGCTATGGAGGGAAGGAGGGGGGAGAGAGGGAGGGGGGAGAGAGGGAGCCAATGCAACACAGGAAATTAAGATTACTGCTTGCCATGATTTTAGTTGTGGTAATGGTGCCATGTGTAGAGGTACTCTTTGTTTGTGCCATTATTAACAGTTAATGGTGCCATACCCCCCCCAAAAAGGCACTTGTTTATATGGTGATTTATTTAGGTTGATTGGCTTTTGTTTCTGTGTGTGTGTGTGTGTGTGTGTGTGTGTGTGTGTGTGTGTGTGTGTTAAGTGGCCCCGCTGTGGAGAGGATCGTGTCCACCTCCAGATACAGTTTGCCACACATAGATGCAAAGGGTAGTCCTGTGTGTGTGTGTGTGTGTGTGTGTGTGTGTGTGTGTGTGTGTGTGTGTGTGTGTGTGTGTGTGACTTTTAACACTGACAGTCGTATAAAACCAAGTCTGACCTAACCTAACCTAAGAGATGAAATAACTTAATGAAGATCTAATGCTGGAGTCATATTAATTGTGGCTACTGCAGGTTTGGGTTCTAGGGTAGTGTCAGGTAAGTCAGGTTAAATTTGTTGTGACTCGGGTACTAGTCTAGGAAGGGCCGGGTAAGACTGCGTCAGATTGTGAGGTCCTGATTGGGCTGTTTGGAATTTGTTTAACGGTGACACTGTGAGAACATTCAATAGAGGAACGGTGTGTGTGTGTGTGAGAGAGAGAAGGTGGAATGTCCTAAAGGCAGCTAAGTCAAGTAACCAACTGGAGATGGTAACATGTTCCTTATGTCCCAAGGGAAGTTATGTGTTCATCCTGAGGGGGCACTTGCTCTGGGGGGGTGTTCTAAAGGGGTGATGGGTGGGTGGAGGTGTCCTACGTGCGGGGGTGCTCCGGGGTGTCCGTGAGAGGCTTCGGGCAGGAACCATCGATGGAACACGTACAGTGGTGGTTGACACTGGCCTGTCTGTCTCTCTGTCTGTCTCTCTATCTCTGTCTGTCTCTCTAACTCTGTCTCTCTCTCGTAACTCTGTGTTTTATTGTACCTCCCCCTACCCCTCATGTCATGTTAACCTGTCAGTTTTCCCTAGTGTCTGTAATAATGCTTCTTGTCGGTAAGTTTAATAATATATGATTAGTCAATGTAAGTAAACCAATCACAGGTCACCTTCATGATCCATTAACGAATCACAATGCCACATTCTTCCTCCCCCTAGTACTATAAAGTGTTGTATGTACCAATCACAGCCCTTCTTCCTCACTATGACGTAACAATACTCTGTAGCCAATCATCACCCAGTTTACACTTGGATTTAGAAAAGGTGACGTATTGATCTTCATTTCACCAATCACAAGCCACCTTTTCTGATTTCTCCCTCCCCCCCCCAAAAAAAAACATAGTGTCGGATGAACCAATCACAGGCCACCTTCTTTATTATGATGGCGGCAGTGTGGAGGATGTGAATGATGGCAGCAGTGCGGAGGATGTGAATAAAGGAGTTTGTTATTGAGTGTGTTCTGACTAGAGTGTGAGCGTGTGTGTGTGTGGTAATGGTATGGAAGAGAACACACACCCCCCCCCTCCCCTCCCCCACCCCCCCAAAAAAACCTAACCTAACCTAACCTTGGCCCATCAACTGTATGGGGAGCGGCAAATTTAATTATACATCAATCTTCATTCTCTCATGAGGTTAAAATAGTAGTAGAAAAAAAAATCCCTCGTGCTTCAGTTAGTTAATTATACCCAACAACCTTTCCGTGTACTAAGTAGTCTTTAAGGTTCATTAAGTAGAAATCTGGTTTTAAGGGAGGAAAAAAGGCCTTGGGAACTTGAGGCAAGACGATGGAATTGCCAGGAAACTTACGGTGGGGGATAATGGGGGAATGATTTTGTCCCTGAGAAGACGAACAATGGGTAGAGGCGAGGTAATGTGTGTGTGTGTGTGTGTGTGTGTGTGTGTGTGTGTGTGGCAACAAAGAGATCACAGGAGATTCAGGGAGATTATATAAGTGAAAAACAAAAAGTCCGGACAAATATCCACACAAAATAAAATAACATATTACACTCAATTGTCTCAAGATTCGGGTTTTTTTCTCTCCCAGTTGACCAACAAGTATATATAATACATAATCGAGATTCAAGGTTACAAGCTCTTTATTATTCAGCTCAAGTCGGCAAGATTTCACTAAATATAATCTTGAATGCTTGGTTGTGTTGCTGGTCTCACGCCACTGACGCCACCACCACTTTCACCAAACTTCGTGGGGGTACACTGGTGGGAACTGTGGTAGGGGTACACTGGTGGGAACTGTGGTAGGGGTACACTGGTGGGAACTGTGGTAGGGGTACACTGGTGGGAACTGTGGTAGGGGTACACTGGTGGGAACTGTGGTAGGGGTACACTGGTGGGAACTGTGGTAGGGGTACACTGGTGGGAACTGTGGTAGGGGTACACTGGTGGGAACTGTGGTAGGGGTACACTGGTGGGAACTGTGGTAGGGGTACACTGGTGGGAACTGTGGTAGGGGTACACTGGTGGGAACTGTGGTAGGGGTACACTGGTGGGAACTGTGGTAGGGGTACACTGGTGGGAACTGTGGTAGGGGTACACTGGTGGGAACTGTGGTAGGGGTACACTGGTGGGAACTGTGGTAGGGGTACACTGGTGGGAACTGTGGTAGGGGTACACTGGTGGGAACTGTGGTAGTGGTACACTGGTGGGAACTGTGGTAATGGTGTAGGAGTGCATTATAGGTGTACTTATGGTTTACACCCTTTTATATTCTCCCCAGGACAGACAGGTACGCCCTTACGTCATGCTCCTCACCCCTGGACTAACCCGCCATAGCAAACTTATGATCATCAAAGATATTTTCTTCCCAGGAGTAACTACGCTCTTACAATGGAGCCTTGACCTGTGATATACTATGAGAACTGGTGTCAGGGTGTAGTCTATGATTCTCCCAAGGTTAAGGTTTTCCCCAGGATGAACAAAGACACGTGTGTGTGTGTGTGTGTGTGTGAGAGAGAGAGAGAGAGAGAGGTGGAGAGGTGGGGGGGGGGGGGGGTCAAGAAACAGGCTGGGATGATGGCCCTGGTGAACCCCGCCTGTTGACACTCTTGCCCCCTATCACAGAAGAAGGTGTTATTTACCCTCACATTACCACCACTACCTCTCTCTCTCTCTCTCTCTCTCTCTCTCTCTCTCTCTCTCTCTCTCTCTCTCTCTCTCTCTCTCTCTCTCTCTTCCTCCCCTCACTTCTAATCGTTACCCATCTGTTTCTCTATTTATCTATCTATCTCCACGCTTCTCTTATCCCTCTTTATCTCTTCTTATTCATTCGTGCCTCTTGTTTCTCTCTCACTGGAACAATTACATTACCATAACAAAGGAAGAATAACAGTGTTGGTTAGGTTAGGTTAGGTTAGGTTAGGTTAGGTTAGGTTAGATTAGGTTCAACTCCGTCATCGTTTATTTGAGGTTAAGCTTATTTCACCTGAAGATTAGACTCCCAAGCTTATTTTACCTGAAGATTAGACTCCCAAGCTTATTTTTACCTGAAGATTAGACTCCCAAGCTTATTTTTACCTGAAGCTTAGATACCCTACAGTTAACCTAACCTAACCTAACCTAACCTAACCTAACTTAACCTAACACTAACCTAACCTAACCTAACCTAACCTAACCTAACTTTTGTGTTGTATTATCGTGTTTTAGATATATCTGGTTTAGGTTTAATAAAAACAAATAATGAATCTATGTGTTTTATCATTATTTATTGTCATGTTTTATTAATCACTAATGTGTTTGTTTTTTGTTTGTTTTCAGGTAAGGGAATGTTTGGTGTGTGTGTGTGTGTGTGTGTGTGTGTGTGTGTGCTTGGCTTCTGTCTGTTTATGTATGTATTTGTATATGCCCTTGAACATCGCATGTATGTATATGTATGTGTGTGTGTGTCTGTTTATATCTGTGTATACGTATGAACGTCTGTGTGTATGTTTACATGTGTCTGTATGATTACGTATTTATATACATACATAGATGAGTGTTTTCAGCTAATCCCTCCCCTTATCCCTCTCTCCTCTCTCCCTTCTCCCCCTCTCTGTTCCCCCTTTACAGACTCTCCAGGGAAAGATGAGGGGGGAGGGGGGGGGGGGTTAACAACTGCTATTTGTTGGGGGATGAACCGTGAAAGGTCAACTGGGGTGAGGGGGGTCAAACTACCGCTGACCCCCCTGATTACTGAGTTCTGGGGGAGGGGGGAGGGTGGATCACTTTGCATGTTTTCTTGCTCTCTCTTTCTCTCTCTCTATCTTTCTTTCTCTTTATTTTATCTGTTTTCTGTCTCTCTCTCTCTCTCTCTCTCTCTCTCTCTCTCTCCCCATTTTCACTTATATTCCCTCAATTGGCATAATATTTACATACTTTCCTCCTTAATAATCGATTTTCTTCCAATTTTCTTTCTCTCACCACACTCCGTTTTCTTTCCCTCACCACACTCCGTTTTCTTTCCCTCACCACACTCCGTTTTCTTTCCCTCACCACACTCCGTTTTCTTTCCCTCACCACACTCCGTTTTCTTTCCCTCACCACACTCCGTTTTCTTTCCCTCACCACACTCCGTTTTCTTTCCATCACCACACTCCGTTTTCTTTCCATCACCACACTCCGTTTTCTTTCTCTCACCACACTCCGTTTTCTTTCCATCACCACACTCCGTTTTCTTTCCATCACCACACTCCGTTTTCTTTCCATCACCACACTCCGTTTTCTTTCTCTCACCACACTCCGTTTTCTTTCCCTCACCACACTCCGTTTTCTTTCCCTCACCACACTCCGTTTTCTTTCTCTCACCACACTCCGTTTTCTTTCTCTCACCACACTCCGTTTTATTTCCTAGATTTTAACTAGCAATTACTAGTCCTTACCTAGCATTACCTAGCTAGTAATACAGATAAATATTCCTTTGTCTCAGTATCTCGGCAGTTCCTAGGCTTCCTCACTTAAGATAACCTTCCCTTGTCTCAGCAGCTCCTAGGCGTCCTCACCTAGCAACTACAGCACATATTTAAGGTATAACTCTACAAGATGACTGTCTTCCCACAACCAGACGTAAGGTTAAAAATAATAGGTGAAATAATTTGCTCTAATCTTAATAAAGACGAGTTTGCCTCCTGTGTGGAATTGCAACTGGGTTAACTGTGGAGCCTTAACTACTGCTGGGGTACGGTAGTTGGGGGTCGTTAAGGGGGAGGGAGGGGTGTTGGTGGTAGGCGTTGATACATTTTTCTCTCTCTTTCTCCTTTGTTTTTCCGTTTTAGTCGTTCTTTGTATTTTTTTCCCCCACCCTCAACAATGATCATTATTCCTTGTAAATTAATATATCGTTATAGAATGTTTCTATGTTGTAAAATGGCCGTGAACATTCTTATACTCAGAGCGTTCACATCGGTAGCGGTAAAAGGTATTATGAACTATCAACACAAGGTATGAACGCTGGGGTCAGAGTTCTCTAGTTCAGGCGCTCGGTTCAGTTGTTGGCAAGTCTCAATGAAGGTCATCTTGTAATTACCAATAATGAATTAAGAATATGTGGAATTAAATTATTTCCTTGTTGAATTGCCAGAAAGAGTTAAGAATTTATCGGTAAATTAACCCAGAATTTGTTTGGTGTGTTGGTAATATTGTTTAGTAGTAAAATATAACAAAAAAACGAATGATTTTGGGTTTTATAGGGAAATATATTTTGTTCTTAGCTGTTTGTTATTTAGGTATACAAACAACATATACATACACAGTGCAGGTATACAAACAACATATACATACACAGTGCATGTATACAAACAATATACATAGATAGTTCAGGTATACAAACAATATACAAATATTCAAATTTATATCTTATCTTAGGTTAAGTTAGATTAGGTTAGGTGGGGTTAGGTTAGGTTAGGGTAGGTTAGGTTTGGGTAGGTTAGGTTAGGTTAGGTTAGGGTAGGTTGGGCTAGGGTAGGTTAGGGTAGGTTAGGTTAGGTTAGGTTAGGTTAGGTTGGGTTAGGGCTAGGGTAGGTTAGGTTAGGTTAGGGCTAGGGTAGGTTACGTTAGGTTAGGGTAGGGTAGGTTAGGTTAGGGTAGGTTACGTTAGGTTAGGGTAGGTTAGGTTAGGGTAGGTTGGGTTAGGGTAGGTTGGGTTAGGGCTAGGGTAGGTTAGGTTAGGTTAGAAGCGTTGTTGACAGTAACTACAGTAGTTAAGAGACAAATATATCGTATTAGTCTCAGACCTGTTGTATGAATCACTATATGAGTGGCGTTGAAGTTACTCAGAGAGGGGAGGTGATACTTGGTGATACAGTGAGGTGATACAGTGAGGTGATACTCGGTGATACATTGGTGTGATCTTGTAGAGAGCAGCTGCAGTGGTCGTGGTGTTAGTAATAGTTAATGAAGGAACGTTAACAACCATAAACCTTAATCACCAAGTGCGGGTCATCAGAATCGAATACCAACAGTAAAGATTCAAACATGATTATCCACAACGGGAACAGAGAGCACCAACGGCAGAACCAATAGCAAACCAACAACAGGAGAGACACAACACTCACAACAACAGACAACTCAAAATACACTTTTCCCAAGGAGCCATTATCGACACCACCCCCCATACCATAAACAACGTAGGACCCAAAACCTTAATATTACCCTGAGGAACGCCAAATGACACCACCAAAATAAGGAGGGGAGAGATGGGGTTAAGGAGGGGGAAGGAGGGGAAGGAAGTTAAACAGGACTTCATTGACCTACTTCCTCCTTCTCCTCCTCTTCCTCTTCCTCTTCCTCCTCCTCCTCCTCCTCATAGCGTCGGTGACTTCGCTCCTTGGACGTTAGCCAACAACCAATAAATTATTAATACAGTCACTCCTTCCATCACAACTAACCTAAGCTAACCTATCCTCACTCTCCCGGACCTCGCTCTTACGATACCAGTTGAATGACCAGTCAGTCAGTCAGAGCAGTCAGTCAATGAATTAGCCAACCCGTTAGTCAGTCATTTAGTTAGTGTGTCAATCAGTCATATAATCTACCAGTCTATCAGTCATTCAGTTAGTCAATCAGTCATTCAGTTAGTCAATCAGTCAACCCGGCCATCAACTTTACTACAACAGTCAACATTGAAACACAGAGAGTGACCGTAATGATGTGTGTGTGTGTGTGGTACCAGTGCTGGAATTCTGTGGTCCAGGCCGGTGTATCAGATTTACTGTACACGTGTTCAGCAGTTCTGCCTCTCTCTCTCTCTCTCTCTCTCTCTCTCTCTCTCTCTCTCTCTCTCTCTCTCTCTCTCTGTTGACATGCCTTTGACATCGGGAAGAAGTAAACAGACCACATAATGAGTACCCTAGCTTATTGTACTTTAAAATTAACCATCATAATTTTAACCTAACCTAACTTAAGATAGCAACGCCTGGCATTCACGTACGCCCGCCCTGTCTTGTCTATTACAACTTATAGGGCCGTGTGTGTCAACCCTCTCTACTGCCCTTTCCGCCCGAGTGAGTGACAGGACCGTGTGAAAGTTGTGATTGAAGGACTGCAATGGATTCCTGAGGTGTGTGCAGGTGTGACAGACAGGCACGGGAACCAGAGCGGAGGATAATGTGTTTTTGGGTTCTGTCTGATGACGTGTGGCGATAATAATAATAATAATCATGTTTATTATTATTTATAGTAGTAATAGTAGTATAATTAATTACATCCTTCCATTAATTCATACATACATACATACATACATACATAAAACTTGTTCACACACACACACACACACCGTGGAGTAGTTGTTGGTGAAGCGTGACGTCATGTTAGGCACTCAGTGAACGGCCTTTTCAACGCTTTCTTAACTCCTATGGCTGTAACTAACGACACAACACAGGGTTAATGGTAGTTCCTTGAGAGAGAGAGAGAGAGAGAGAGAGAGAGAGCGCACATAAATTCCTTTCAATAACATTCCCGACCTTTTTTTCCATTACAACTTTCACAACTAATTGAGAAACTGTTGATTGTGAAAAAATGTTGTGGAATTATGATTGTATTAAAAGAAATGAGAGTAGTGAGATTACAATAGATTTAAGACCCCGGGAAATATCTCACAATTAAGAGACATAATGGACGTGAGAGATAAATAATTTGTATTGTGTTCGTGTTAAAAAATTGAGAGATTTAATGAGAAATAATTACGAGTTGTTTAAGCTAAGTAGGATTTCTTATGGACCACGTGAAGATTAGACATTCAAATTTATTTCCCTGGATGATCTAACTCCCTAATGCTAATCTTATGGAACCTAATCTAACCCAACGTACTGTAACTTAACCTAACCCAACCCGACCCAACCTAACCCAACCTAACCCAACCCGACCCAACCTAACCCAACCCGACCCGACCCAACCTAACCCAACCCGACCCAACCTAACCCAACCCGACCCAACCTAACCCAACCCAACCCGACCCAACCTAACCCAACCCGACCCAACCTAACCCAACCCAACCCAACCCGACCCAACCTAACCCAACCTAACCCAACCTAACCCAACCCGACCCAACCTAACCCAACCCAACCCGACCCAACCTAACCCAACCCGACCCAACCTAACCCAACCCGACCCAACCTAACCCAACCCAACCCAACCCGACCCAACCTAACCCAACCCGACCCAACCTAACGTAACTTAACCAAACCTAACCCGGTCTTACATAACATAACATAACATAACCCCCCAGGAAGCGTTAGTGTATTTAATAATCATGTAATAAAAAAATAACTAAAATGGATAAGTTATTTAGCTTATGTAAGCCATCTCTCTCTCTCTCTCTCTCTCTCTCTCTCTCTCTCTCTCTCTCTCTCTCTCTCTCTCTCTCCTATCCTATTATCGTATTCTCCCCTTCTTTTCCTTCATATTCCTTCATTGTCTTTCTATTCTTTGTCAGTCACGGCCATTAGCATCTGAGAGAGAGAGAGAGAGAGAGAGAGAGAGAGAGAGAGAGAGAGACTAGGTCATTCTCGTGTATTTTATATCTGGACCAGACCGGATCTAACCACTGAGTCAGGCCAAGCTGGGTGGTGATGAGTCGGTGGGTGGGTGGGTGGGTGGTGGACGGGTGGGTGTAGGTGGGTGGGTGTGGATGTTATTAGGCTGGTCATTTTTAGGTGGATGGAACAATACACACCCTCCACTGCTCCTTCCCTCCCTCCACCCATAACTTAACACCCTCACCACCATCTCCACCCTCACCACCACCTCCAGTCCTCCACCCTCACCACCACCTCCACCCTCACCACCACCTCCAGTCCTTCACCCTCACCACCACCTCCAGTCCTCCACCCTCACCACCCTCACCACCACCTCCACCCTCACCACCACCTCCAGTCCTCCACCCTCACCACCATCTCCACCCTCACCACCACCTCCATCTATACCCCCCCCCCCCCCACCCGTTACACCTGTATGGCAGACTTCATTTCCAATTCAGATTTTTGCCTCACAGGGAATTTAGTTCACTGGAGTTTTTGTTGTAATTATACTGAAGTTAACATTACTATTACTATTACTATTATTAATGACATTTAGTTTTAAAGCTCAACGCATTCTGAGTTACTTGGTGGCAAAGTCAAGTCGTTAGATCAAAGGCACACCTGATTGGAGGATTTAAAATTCATATACAACCGTTGTTTCCACACTAACACCTGATTGGAGGATTTAAAATTCATATACAACCGTTGTTTCCACACTAACACCTGATTGGAGGATTTAAAATTCATATACAACCGTTGTTTCCACACTAACACCTGATTGGAGGATTTAAAATTCATATACAACCGTTGTTTCCACACTAACACCTGATTGGAGGATTTAAAATTCATATACAACCGTTGTTTCCACACTAACACCTGATTGGAGGATTTAAAATTCATATACAACCGTTGTTTCCACACTAACACCTGATTGGAGGATTTAAAATTCATATACAACCGTTGTTTCCACACTAACACCTGATTGGAGGATTTAAAATTCATATACAACCGTTGTTTCCACACTAACACCTGATTGGAGGATTTAAAATTCATATACAACCGTTGTTTCCACACTAACACCTGATTGGAGGATTTAAAATTCATATACAACCGTTGTTTCCACACTAACACCTGATTGGAGGATAAGAAAATCATAATAACTTGGTCTTGGTTCATTGTAAAGTTTGTTTGATTATATTAATAATATAGAAAACTTTACGAATCAGACGGCTGCAACTCCATTACTAAACCGTTTATTATTATTAGACACACGTCATCTGGTGTCCGGAATGGGGAAATGAGAATACGTGCCGACACCCAAGTCACCGCCGCGTGCAGGGATCGGGAGACGCCTGGGGTACCGTTAAGCGGTACTGGGCAGCGGCGGGCGGGAGGGAGGGTTGACCCCGCTAAATTGGGACATTATATGATATACGGGAAGCGGACCTGCCCTGCCATGCCCTGCCCGCCCTGCCCTGCCCTGCCCTGCCCTGCCCTGCCTGCCCTGCCGCTCTGATTACCCACGGTGGCAAGGTGGACTGGTTGATGGAGGGATGGATGACAAACCTGAAGTGGTTGGTCGGTGGACATGAATTTCCTCTCACCTAACCTGACTTTAACCTAAATTAACCTAACCTAACCTAACCCAACCCAACCCAACCCAACCTAACCTAACCTAACCTAACCTAACCTAACCCAACCCAACTTAACCTAACCTAACCCAACCTAACCCAAGCCAACTTAACCCAAGCCAACTTAACCTAACCCAACTTAACCTAACCTAACCTAACCTAACCCACCCTAACCCAACCTAACCCAAGCCAACTTAACCTAACCTAACCTAACCTAACCTAACCCACCCTAACCCAACCTAACCCAAGCCAACTTAACCTAACCTAACCTAACCTAACCTAACCCAAGCCAACTTAACCTAACCTAACCTAAGCCTAAAGAACTGTTCAACTTAACTCAAAAGTGTTCCCAGAAACTTGATATCGTGAGTTGTTGTTTATTTAATTGTTTTTGTCGTTAATTTTGTCCAGTGGCGAATAATCTGTTTGGTATTTTGTCCAATAAGAAAATTATTCGATGGTATTTTGTCCAGTGAGGATTATCTGATGGTATTTTGTCCAATAGGGGAATTATTTAGTTGTATTTTGTCCAATAGAGGAATTATTGATGGTATATTGTCCAGTGCGGGAATTATCTGTTGATATTTTGTCCAATGGGAATAATTTGATAGTATTTTGTCCAGTGAGGATTATCTTGGTATTTTGTCCAATAGGGGAATTATCTGATGGTATTTTGTCCAGTGTTCAAGGATCACTGTTGGATGGATAAATTGATGGACAGAGTTGATTTGGTGTATAGTGCTAGTTAATAGTACAGATGGAGGGGGGTGTGGATAGGTGGGCTAGGTGATAGGATAGCTTGAAGGGTGGAGTTGACATGCTAGTTGCTAGGATAGATGGAATAATTGACTGCTAGTTGTTAGGGTAGTTTAAATAATTGACTGCTAGTTGCGCGCCATCTGTTGACCACAAGGGAAACTAGATGAGATTCCTGGAGTCCATCACCTTTATCTAATTACCTGACGCCTGCTAGTTACTCTATGCTACGTTAACTGAACTAATGAGTATATGCTTGTAAATAATGACGTAAGAATTTGTAATGGTGATATAGGTGAGAATTATAATTAATTTTGTGGGCTTTAGGCCAGTGTTCGAAAGTGTTGATGTGGTCATGGCTTTGGTTTGCCACACACATATAATTAAAGGAGCATATTATCAGGTGATCGGAAGAGCATATGCTGTTATACTCTCTCTCTCTCTCTCTCTCTCTCTCTCTCTCTCTCTCTCTCTCTAAAGTTAGGTTACGTTATGGTAGGATGGGTTGGGTCGAGCTAGGTTAAGTTAGGAAAAGTTATGTTACACTTGGATGGATTAGATTGGGTTAGGTTAGGTTAGATTCGGTGTGGTTAGGTTAGGTTTAGGATAGGTTAGGTTAGATTACATTACACTAAAGTCTGAATGATGAAATAACCTTCACTTCGGTAGGATAACATTATTTTAAAACATACCGTTATAAGGGAAAAAAATACTCAGAGTTTATAAAGTATCAGGTCACTTAACATGAATACGATTGTTAGTTCATATACCATCCCGTGTGTTATTGAGTTATGTAAAGGTCATATTTTTCTTGTTAACTTCTATTTATGTGAACGTAAAATCCCAGAACGAAATGATTAATCTTGTGCGTTTGATTTTTATTCAGCTAAAATCCCTCATAGAAACGATTCAGCTAAAATCCCTCATAGAAACGATTCAGCTAAAATCCCTCATAGAAACGATTCAGCTAAAATCCCTCATAGAAACGATTCAGCTAAAATCCCTCATTGAAACGATTCAGCTAAAATCCCTCATAGAAACGATTCAGCTAAAATCCCTCATAGAAACGATTCAGCTAAAATCCCTCATAGAAACGATTCAGCTAAAATCCCTCATAGAAACGATTCAGCTAAAATCCCTCATAGAAACGATTCAGCTAAAATCCCCCAGAGAAACGACGGGGAATGTTTTTATATTCATGGAAACAAATATGATTATAAAATTTTAATATACTAAAAAAAAATAAACATTCACGAAAACAATCGATTAGAATTTAGTTTTTTTTTAATTAATATATAATAAAAAAACGAACGCTTATTTTAGAGGAATATCTTTAAAACTAGCGGTAAAGAACGCCAAAATTTCCCCCCCAGTTAAAATCCCGTTTACTTTGATTCGTACAAAAGGTGTGGCGTCCCCTGGGGCCGAGCGTGAGAACCAAGGCTGTTTGTGTCACTGGTCAGCCTTCACGACCCTTTAACGTCATTAACGCAATTTCATCTACACCAGATTTATAACGAAACAAATGAACACGAGGAGAAAAAAAAATCGGGTATGGCGAATTTGTCTCACGGATTAGTATAATCTGTGAGAAAATCAGGTTATACAGATTTGTACAGATGTGGCATTTTGATATTGTTATGAGATTTTTATTAACTTAACTGAGACAGATTTTCAGCTGGTGTACTATTTCCTGGGGACTGAATTCAATCCCTTTGCATGAGTGGCTGAATCGGGTTAAATAAATTCATATATGTATCCGGTAATGTTTGACATTTACATTATCTCTACCGGATTTTGTTCGGCACAAGGAACGAAATCGGGTTGAGCAGATTTAGAGAGATTTTACACGGTATTATTTACAGACGATATTTGAATCTGAGAATTTTTTTTTTATTGACCAAATCGACTGGATCAGAGAGAGAGAGAGAGAGAGAGGGAGAGAGATTCTAGTCATCCCCCCTTCTCTCCCTCCTTTCCCATCAACCTCCCCCCCCCCCCAACCCTTCCTCTTCCCCACCACCATCCCCAACACCCCCACCTCGATCACTATACCAATACACCACCTAACCTTATCTTAAAAGGTATAATATGACTCAACAATACCGAGTAATTTCCCCTAACGTGTTTATTAAAGTTCCCCCTTAAGTTTTAACCATAGGAAATGTATAAAGATTGTAATATGGATAACCTTTATGTATAGTCTTTTTATACATATTTCCTTCCTTCCTTCCTTCCTTCCTTCATTCATTCCTTCCTTCCTTCTACCGTCACAATGTAGGTTGGATCTGCAGCTCATCGCCCCAAAACGTAATTTCGTCGATGTGCCGATTCGTAAAGCTGTTTGTGGCTGCTGCACGTGTGGGAGGGTCATCGTCCTGAGAGAGAGAGAGAGAGAGAGAATATTTTTTGCTCTAGTCTGACATTTTTAAAAAAAAAGTTAAATCAATGAATAACAAAATAAATGTAAAATGATAATAAATTAATAATGTTTACTTCTTTAAGATGAAAATAAATATATATATGCATCATTTAACATCTCAGGAGGTGTATATATTCTCTCTCTCTCTCTCTCTCTCTCTCTCTCTCTCTCTCTCTCTCTCTCTCTCTCTCTCTCTCACCGTTCCTAGATGTGGTCCATTTTTGTCCACACATGATTGGACGACACCAAAGTGCAGTTGAAGCCACGGGTCACTTCCTGTTTTATTGTCTTCAACTGACCCACACCACCACCATTACCACCACCATTACCACCACCACCACTATTACCACCACTATTACCACCACCACCACCACCACTATTACCACCACCACCACCATTACCACCACCACCACTATTACCACCACTATTACCACCACCACTATTACCACCACCACCACTATTACCACCATCACCATTACCACCACCACCACTATTACCACCACCACCACTATTACCACCACCACTATTACCACCACCACCACTATTACCACCACCACCACTATTACCACCACCACTATTACCACCACCACCACTATTACCACCACCACTATTACCACCACCACCACTATTACCACCACCACTATTACCACCACCACTATTACAACCACCACTATTACTACCACCACCACCCCCTCCTGCATCACCGCCGTTGTCTCGCAGGAAGTAGTAGTAGTAGTAGTAGTAGTAGTAGTAGTAGCATGAGGCATGACGAAGTAAGGGATCTCACAGCAAATATGTTGAAGGAAATCTGCCGTGATGTCAGGGTAGAACCGATCCTCCATCCAGTGGACGGTGAGAATTTCAAACATAGGACTTCAAACACATCCAACGAAGCCCGTGTTGACGTCAGTGCTCGAGGATTCTGGACACAGGGACAGCGAGCCTTCTTTGACATAAGGATTTTCGATCCCATTGCCGCATGTCACCGTAACTTAGCTCTCGATGCTGCACACAGGAGGAACGAGAACGACAAGATAAGGGCATACGGGGAGAGAATTCAGAACGTTGATCAAGGCAGCTTCACTCCTCTGGTGTTCACAACCTCTGGTGGGATGGGACCAAGTGCAAGATGCTTCTACGTACGCCAGACTCGCCGAGGTGTTATCAGAACAGAAGCAGCAGCCCAGAAGTTATGTTACAGCCTGGATGAGATGTCGACTGTCCTTCTCTCTCCTTAGGTCGGCTGTGCTCTGCCTCAGGGGAACGAGAGCATCGGCCCCAAAGCTGACAACAGTTGCAGATATTGACTATGAGGCAACAGTCACTGAATGCCGCATAGATCTGTGGCTCAACTAATTCAACACAGCTAGGATGGCTACTTATGTATTGGGATATTTAATATTAAGGTAATAAAATGGCGGCGAAGGTGTGGCTATTGGGGGAGGCTGGAGGCCACGTTATAAAAAAATAGAAGTAGTAGTAGTCGTGGTGACGGTAGTAGTAGTTGTGGTAGTAATTTTACGAGTAGTGGTAGTGGTGGTAGTAGTAGTGGTTGTAGTGATGGTAATAGTGGTAGTGGTGGTAGTGGTAGTGGTGGTAGTGATGGTAATAGTGGTAGTGGTGGTAGTAGTAGTGGTTGTAGTGATGGTAATAGTGGTAGTGGTGGTAGTAGTAGTGGTTGTAGTGATGGTAATAGTGGTAGTGGTGGTAGTAGTAGTGGTGGTAGTAGTAGTGGTTGTAGTGATGGTAATAGTGGTAGTGGTGTTTTTCCAAAGGCTCGTGGTCACAAATGGGCCAATAATGGTCTTAACTATAATGTTCCTGGCACTTAATATCCGGCCCTCCAGGACATGGTCGAAACGGGCCATGCTCTTGGCAGTGGCCACCAAAGCTTCTGGACCAATATGCAGCGGTCCATTTGTGTAGTGGTCCATTTGTGTAGGGGCCCATTTGTGTAGGGGTCCATATATGCAGCGGTCCATTTGTGTAGTGGTTCATTCATGTAGTGGTCCATTTATGTAGTGATCTATTTGTGTAGGGGTCCATATATGAAGCGGTTCATTTATGTAAGGGGTCCATATATGTAGCGGTTCATTTACATTGTGATTTAATAATACCTTGTGGTGGGAGACGTTTTCGAGTCCTTGGGTTAGGAAACGTTTCTTGAGTGTCTGTGTTAGGAACGTTTTTTTTCCAGAGACCAAACAAATCTCGTGGTTTGAAAACGTTAGTATTATGTGTTAGTGAACGTTTTTGGTGTATTTTGTGTTGATAAACGTTTCTTGGGGGTTCTCTTGTAATACCACACATTGGAAACGTTTGATGGTACGATGAGTTTGGTTAGGTTATGTTGTGGTGTGTTAGGTTGGGGTTAAGTTAGGTTATGTTGTGGTGTGTTAGGTTGGGGTTAGGTTAGGATAGGTTATGTTAAATTAGAATTGGTTATGGTCCGGTGAGACTAAGTTGGAATAGGTAAGGTTAGGTTAGGTTAGGTTAGCTTATGTTTGGTTAGGTTAGGTTAGATTATTTTAGGTTAAGTTAGGTTAGATTAGCTTATGTTTGGTTAGGTTAGGTTAGATTATGTTAGGTTAAGTTAGGTTAGATTAGCTTATGTTTGGTTAGGTTAGGTTATGTTAGGTTAGATTAGATTTACTTCAGTTTAGTTAGGACTTGTTAACACTGGGGTCCCCTTGACTCCTAACCTTACCGTGTATGAGTGAGACCTTGTGATGACTAACGGTGAGTCACAACACAAGCGTCGGTGATATACACAAGGGGGAGTGACTTGTAGTGTTTGGCTGTAGTGATGGACGAGACTTCTACCTTAATTACTGCTTGTTGGGTGTTTAGTGCTCGAGAAATGGGGATTAGAACGAATTACTCTGTTAAGTGGTGCTCTCTCTCTCTCTCTCTCTCTCTCTCTCTCTCTCTCTCTCTCTCTCTCTCTCTCTCTCTCTCTCACCAATGATAGTTCACTTGACTACTTCCCCAAAGGCTGTAACCCAGATACAGGTCATTCTCTTTATTCATCTCTTCTTTATTCATCTCTTCTTTATTCATCTCTGTTCTCTTTATTCATCACTGTTCTTATACGCACTTACATCAAAAACTTGTCATGCACTTAACATTGACTTGAGTTTACTGTTATATAGTCAATAAGACCTGAAGGGACTTGAGTGTCACTTGGTTATTTTATTATTGACAAGTATTGTATTTGTTTTTTGTTTATTCTGTGTATGTAAATATTGGGAAGTATTGTTAGGGTATAATAATAATAATGTAATGTGATAAAGACGATTCCTCTTAAGTGTAATACGGCAATACGAATAATAACGTCGTTGTAATGTAATTTGGTTCACACTCGTAGAATAATTATGGAACTATTGCATTACGTATTAAAAACTGACTAAATTATAATAAAACTAATGATGTATTTTTCGTCAATATAACCAGTATAATTTATTTATTTTTTTCTTACAATAGTTACAGTTTGTTATGAGTTTATTAGCAATACAGTAATTATTTTTTATCGTGTTGTTGTAACCAATTATTAGTCTGTAACGTAAGTGTATTTTAATATGTGGTGAGTATGGTTTATATTGTGGATTTTCTTAACTATGAATTACGGTTTATGGGTAGTATATTTTTTTATTTGGTTTAGTTCTTCCTGAAGTCTGAGCGTTGTGTCGTGTTCATTTTCTGTTAGACGTAAAGGAAGAGAATGTGTCTAGTTAATGGCTCACTGTAATATTATTTCCCACTGATTTAATCTAGACATATTGGATAAAATTATTATTAAATTATATAAAACACTTTTTTTTTTAAATTAATTTGAACATCAATAAATTTACTAAACTAAAAATTTCTTGAGTTACAGCTTAAAATACAGTTGGAATCTGAGTTACAGTTTAGATTACAGGTTTATTGTGTTGATATTTGAGTTAGAGTGTTTTTTTTTGTGTGTGTTTACAGATCAGAGCCATGAAGGACAAGGAGAAGGGGAGGAGAGAGGACTGGTACCTACCTTGGGTGATCAGACCTGAACTCATCCGCGCCCATCAACAGTGGCAGAGAGGCAGCACACCCACATCCACCACCTCTACACCCACTTCCACCCACACTTCATTCACTTCCTCCTCCTCTTCCTGTTCTTCATCTGGTGCCACTGCTGCCGTACGTCCGCCATCCTCGCCAGTCCTGTCCTCTCAGCCCCCAGGATCACCCAGGAAGCGGCTTGTTGGACCCTCCGTCAGTTGTGAGTACCCGCCAAGGATTTGTTTTCCTGATGTAGGTAGCAGAGTGTACAGTGTTGGATACGTCCAGGAATACCACCGACTGACCATTTAATTTTGAGATGTCAGCCATATTTAGTGTAATCCTGATGTGGTAACCTAACCAAGACAATTTTGACTTAATTTGATATAACCAAATTTAACCGAACTAAACATAACTTAATCCAACCTTTCCTAATTTAACCTAACTAAACATAACTTAATCCAACCCATCCTAATTTAACCTATTCAAACCAAACTTAAACTAACGGCCAACCCTTGCCTAGCCTAACCTAACCTAACCTAACTTAACCTGACTCTATCCAGATCAAGGCAGTTATTTCCACACCTAACCTAACCTAACCTATCGGTCCTAGAGTAGTTTTGGTTAGGTTAGGATTGGCTACTTGGTTCGAGTCGTTACAATTATTATAATATCAAAGAAAATTTTAATAACTCAACGCATGAATGGGTTAGCGGCTCTGTTCGTGGTACCTTTCCAACGCTATACATCTTGTGTGTGTGTGTGTGTGTGTGGAATGTGTGAGTGTGTGTGTGTGGAGTGTGTGTGTGTGTGTGTGTGTGTGTGTGTGTGTGTGTGTGTGTGTGTGTGTTAGATGTAAACATATTTCAGGTGTTGTCTAGACTCACCTCAACACAGCCCAGGTAAGTTGTTCTTCAGAGTTATTGAGGTAATGTGAACGATATATTAAGACATTTATACCTCTCGTTTACCAGCGATTATGAACGATAGTTTTTGACAATTTTACTTTTACTAATGATGGCAGAATATGGGTACCGAGTGTTCGTCTGGCAGAAGGCTGGTGAACGTTCGCCAGGCATAACTGACAAAGAGCACCAGGTTGAATTGCTTGCTCGTACATGGTGAGCGTCTTGGTGTCTTTACAAACCCCAGGATGGTCGAGAAATTACCCTGAGAGGTTTACCGGTGAACTGGTAGAAAAAATAGTTACAATCATCTTATTCATCACAGTATGCCCTAAAGGTACTCCGACATATGAAGGGTAAACGTACTGGGATAAAAATCATAATTCCTCCCTCTAGTTAATTATATACCAGATTCCTTTACAGGTACTTGAACATAAGACGGACAGATACACTAGGAGAAAAAAAAAGTTACAGTTCTTTTATTTAATCACAGGATGCCCCTAGAGGTAAAGTAACATACGGAAGATGAATACTAGGAAGAAAAAAAAAAAGTAATTCTCACCTCAGCAGTTTTTTTTTTTTACGGACTATCAGCTGTCGTGTGGTGACCTACTGACATTATACACACACATACACACACACACACACACACACACACACACTAAGATCTAAATAAACATACATACTTACACGTCATAATCTAGATATAAATTACAATACACACATATATACACATCAAAGTACAAACATACTGAATCAATGTGAACTTATATGAAGGTGTTATTAAATATCTATCTATGTATCTTATTAAATTATCGATCTATTTCATCTGTAAAGGGGGATTGATTCGGTAATTTCAACGCTACAGAAAGAATGATCTCGAAATATTGTGTCTAAACGTACATGGATGTAGTGCATATGTGTATTTTAAAACATGTGTACATAGGTGTGTGTGTGTGTGTGGGTAAGAAGGCGGTGTACAGTATGTCTGATTGATATGTACACAGAACCCCGCGGGCTTACACACTATCCAGCTGTTATAGGGTAGTGTGTGTGTGTGTGTGTGTGTGTGTGTGTGTGTGGGGATCTCTCTCTCTCTCTCTCTCTCTCTCTCTCCGTCTGTTTGGTTCTGTACCGGCCATCTTGTGAGACTGTATCCGCCCTTTTGTACTGATTATTAACCTCTATACAACCTGAATCTGTAGTGACCAGCCTGCCTGTACCGCCTTGGGGGCCTGTAGTGACCAGCCTGCCTGTACCGCCTTGGGGGCCTGTACTGACCAGCCTGCCTGTACCGCCTTGGGGGCCTGTACTGACCAGCCTGCCTGTACCGCCTTGGGGGCCTGTAGTGACCAGCCTGCCTGTACCGCCTTGGGGGCCTGTACTGGAAAGCCTATAGTATAATTAGTAACCTCGCCTTGCCTTGAATATGACCCAGTTTTGTAACGGAACTGAATGAGAGGAGAAAATACAATGAAAATACAATGGAAATACAATGGAAATACAATAGAAATACAATGGAAATGATGAAATAGAAGCGTGGGATTTATTGCAATGTTTGGTGAATAAATAACACCTGTAGCCTGGGTTAATATGCCAGGTGTTTTTTTTCACACCTGTAGCCTGGGTTAATATGCCAGGTGTTTTTTTTCACACCTGTAGCCTGGGTTAATATGCCAGGTGTTTTTTTTCACACCTGTAGCCTGGGTTAATATTCCAGGTGTTTTTTTTCACACCTGTAGCCTGGGTTAATATGCCAGGTGTTTTTTTTCACACCTGTAGCCTGGGTTAATATTCCAGGTGTTTTTTTTCACTCAGGTAAGACCACAACTTATCGTCAATTGTTGCTTTGGGCTGTATCCAACGACCACCATATGGCTACTCCTCTCCCGTGTGTGTGTGTGTAGGGGGTGATAGAGGTTGATATTAGGACTTGAGTAGGTGGTGGGTTAACATTTTCTTGTCCTAAGGTAATATCCCATAGTGTGTGTGTGTGTGTGTGTGTGTGTGTGTGTGTGTGTGTGTGTGTAGGGGGTGATAGAGGTTGATATTAGGACTTGAGTAGGTGGTGGGTTAACATTTTCTTGTCCTAAGGTAATATCCCATAGTGTGTGTGTGTGTGTGTGTGTGTGTGTGTGTGTGTGTGTGTGTGTGTAGGGGGTGATAGAGGTTGATATTAGGACTTGAGTAGGTGGTGGGTTAACATTTTCTTGTCCTAAGGTAATATCCCATAGTGTGTGTGTGTGTGTGTGTGTGTGTGTGTGTGTGTGTGTGTGTGTGTAGGGGGTGATAGAGGTTGATATTAGGACTTGAGTAGGTGGTGGGTTAACATTTTCTTGTCCTAAGGTAATATCCCATAGTGTGTGTGTGTGTGTGTGTGTGTGTGTGTGTGTGTGTGTGTGTAGGGGGTGATAGAGGTTGATATTAGGACTTGAGTAGGTGGTGGGTTAACATTTTCTTGTCCTAAGGTAATATCCCATAGTGTGTGTGTGTGTGTGTGTGTGTGTGTGTGTGTGTGTGTGTGTAGGGGGTGATAGAGGTTGATATTAGGACTTGAGTAGGTGGTGGGTTAACATTTTCTTGTCCTAAGGTAATATCCCATAGTGTGTGTGTGTGTGTGTGTGTGTGTGTGTGTGTGTGTGTGTGTGTGTAGGGGGTGATAGAGGTTGATATTAGGACTTGAGTAGGTGGTGGGTTAACATTTTCTTGTCCTAAGGTAATATCCCATAGTGTGTGTGTGTGTGTGTGTGTGTGTGTGTGTGTGTGTAGGGGGTGATAGAGGTTGATATTAGGACTTGAGTAGGTGGTGGGTTAACATTTTCTTGTCCTAAGGTAATATCCCATAGTGTGTGTGTGTGTGTGTGTGTGTGTGTGTGTGTGTGTGTGTGTGTAGGGGGTGATAGAGGTTGATATTAGGACTTGAGTAGGTGGTGGGTTAACATTTTCTTGTCCTAAGGTAATATCCCATAGTGTGTGTGTGTGTGTGTGTGTGTGTGTGTGTGTGTGTGTGTGTGTGTGTAGGGGGTGATAGAGGTTGATATTAGGACTTGAGTAGGTGGTGGGTTAACATTTTCTTGTCCTAAGGTAATATCCCATAGTGTGTGTGTGTGTGTGTGTGTGTGTGTGTGTGTGTGTGTGGGGGTGATAGGTTGATTAGACTTGAGTAGTGGTGGGTAAATTTCTGCTAGGTAATCCATAGTGTGTGTGTGTGTGTGTGTGTGTGTGTGTGTGTTTTCTAGAGAGAGAGAGAGAGAGAGAGAGAGAGAGGGGGGTAGTCAGTGACATCACCCGGGTTTAATAATGGCGCCTCTCACTCACAGGTTTATGTCCATGCACTTTTCGCTCGTGTGTGTTGGTTTAATGGGGTTTGAGTGTTTTCTTTTATTGTTTCCTCTGGTTTATTTGGTTTATTTTATTGGTTTTATATTCTTTTATTGGTGTGTTGGTTTATTCTCTTGTTTTAATAGGTTTATTTTAATGTTTTATAAGTTTCCTCTGCAATTTTATCAAGTTTTATTGGTTTATAATCATGTTTTATTTTGTTGTAGTGTCCTGGTTTATTCTGTTTTATTTTCGTGTTTTTTTTTTTTTTATCTAGGCTGTGGTTTAGGGGCTTATGAATATTTCTTTTCCTCCTTTGGTTTATTTGATTCTATTATTGGTTTATCGTGTTATTGTTTTAATTGGGTTTAATGTTGTGGTTTATTGGTTTAAATTATTTTTTGTTTATTTGTTTTTACTCCTATGGTTTACCTGGTTTTTTGGTTTTAATTTTGTGTTTTATGGTTTATTTTTCCTCCCCCCATTCCTGTGGTTTATTTATTTTTATTATTTAATTTTGTCTTTGTTTTAATTATTTTGACTTATTGTTGTATTTTTTGCTCTCTATCTATCTGTTTGTGTATCTATCTGTCTGTCTGTCTGTCTGTCTGTCTGTCTGTCTGTCTGTCTATCTATCTATCTATCTATCTATCTATCTATCTATCTCTCTCTCTCTCTCTCTCTCTCTCTCTCTCTCTCTCTCTCTCTCTCTCTCTCTCTCTCTGCCACTACAGGTCACGGTGCTGACCTGTAGTGAGTTCAACCCCACCATTAGTCTTTAACACCTAATGGCGCTCCTTGTTACAGGTGTGAGCTATTGTGGTGGATGAGTGGATGGATGAGTGGATGGATAGATGGATGGATGGATGGATGGATGGATGGATGGATGGATGGATGAAGTCAGCAGGGTCAATACATTCACTAAGTCAAGGTTACATTGGAATTCAGGATGTGGTTGGTGAACATGTGTGTGAAGTAATGGGGGTGAAATTTGACTGTGTTGACTCTCTCTCTTTCTCTCTCTCTCTCTCTCTTACACACATACATACATACATACATACATACATACATACATTAACTTCTTTCTATCTTTTTCTCTCTCTTGTGTGTGTGTGTAAGAGAGAGATAGAGAGAGTTTCACCGCTATCCATGCTCTTATTCATGCTAGGCTGGGAACACGGGGCCAAGGTGGTGTTATCATGGTGAGAATTATACACCAGGTACAGGTACGGTGGTGGGACGGTACGTGAGGCGCTCTGTCGTGTCTGTCTGTTTGTAGCTGTATGTAATTGAGTATGTATGTTTGTATGAATGTATGTCCGTCTTTGTATGTGTGTGTGTATGTTTGTATCTCTTTCCTACACACACACACACACACACACACACACACACACACACACACACACACACACACACTTGGATGACTATTCCTTCACGCTCATGTGTACACGAATTCTCTCTCTCTCTCTCTCTCTCTCTCTCTCTCTCTCTCTCTCTCTCTCTCTCTCTCTCTCTCTCTCTCTCTCTCATACAGAAGCACCATGTACAGTAATAATCAAGAAGTAACGACCGAGTCATCATCTAGTTCACAATATTGTTATAGACAGGTAAACGCTCTTCTTACCTGTGTTATCAGAGACAGGTATATTATGTTCAGGTGTGTGTCTGTGTATCACTGTTATTTTGTGTCTATACCTGCTGCCTCAATGTTGGGGTGAAAGTTGTGTGCTCTCTCTCTCTCTCTCTCTCTCTCTCTCTCTCTCTCTCTCTCTCTCTCTCTCTCTCTCTCTCTCTCTCTCTCTCTCTCTCTCTCTCTCTCTCTCTCTCTCTCTCTCTCTCTCTCTGTCGTGTCAGTATATAGATGACTAAAATTTAAAATGAAACGCTTAAGAAGACCCGTTGAGAGAGAGAGAGAGAGAGAGAGAGAGAGAGAGAGAGAGAGTTTTTGAACACCCCCCCCCCCCAGCCTTCCTTTCACTCACTTAAATACTTCTATCATATCTCCCCGCACTCTTCGTCTTTCCAGGGAATGCAAGTTTAGTTTCTTTAACCTATCTTGATATGGAAGGTTTCTAAGTCCCGGAATCATTTTCGTCATTCTTCGCTGCACCGACTCCAGTGAATTGATATCCATTCTATAATAGGGGCACCAGAACTGAACCGCATAATGGAGGTGCAGCCTGACTAGCGCAAAATGTAGTTGCAATAAGACCTCTGCACTCTTATTACTTACACTTGTAGATATAAAACCTAATACTCTGTTTGCCTTATTTCGAACATTAACGCACTGTTTTCTAGGCCGTAGGTCCGGGCTTACAAGTACCCCTAAGTCTCTTTCACAAGACTACTTCTCTAGGTTGATGTTGTTAAGGCTGTATACATTGACAGTATTTGTTCTTCCAATATTAAGTACGCTGCACTTGCTGGTGTTGAATTTCATTTGCCATTTTTCCGACCACTCCTGCAGTTTATTTAGACCCTCCTGTAATGCATTTGCATCCTGCCCTGAATTAATCTGCCGCCCTATTTTGGTGTCATCCGCAAACTTGTGTTTGAAGCTATCCAGCGTATTCGAGTTAATGATGATATTTGGTAACTTGTTCCATTCATCCACTACTCTGTTTCCAAACCAGTGTTTACCTATTTCACGCCTAAATCTAAATTTGTCTAATTTAAAACCATTGTTACGAGTTCGCTCCTGGTTGGATAGTTTTGAGTACCTTTGTAATGTCACATTTGTTTAGCCCTGACTTCCATTTATACACCTCTATCAGGTCGCCCCTCACTCTACGTCTCTCAAGGGAGTGCAAATTAAGATGCTTTAACCTGTCTCTGTACTCAAGGTTCCTAATGCCCGGGATTAGTCTTGTCATTCTCCTCTGGATTCTTTCCAAGGATTCTTTATCCATTCTGTAATACGGTGACCAGAACTGAACTGCGTAAACCAAGTGAGGTCTAACAAGCGCAAGATATAGTTTCAGGATGACCTCGCTAGTCTTGTAACTAACACTCCTTTGTATGAACCCAAGTACTTTATTAGCCTTGTTACGAGCAAAAACACATAGTTTACTTGGCTTAAGGTTCCTACTTATCATTACTCCTAAATCTTTCTCGCAGTCGGATTCCACAATGGCATCGTTGTTCATCTGGTAACTGGTTTTCCTGTTTACATCTCCTATACTGAGTACAGGTTGTGGTATATGTAGTGAGGGTGTAAAGTTACCTGAAGCAGAGGTTACACACACACACACACACACACACACACACACTCGTACGTCGATAGATTAATGATAAGCGTTTTTTAATCACAATTGTTACGGTCAATAAAATCAACCACGAAGTATTGTTCTCTTAATTGATGGTGAGGGTCATTACTTTACTCTCCCCCTCCCCCTCCCCCTCCCCCCTTGGACCTCAGTGGCCACTCCGGTATACAGTGAACGTGCGCCAGCCTTGTCTTGTACGCTGGTGATAATGGCCGCTAGAGATGTTCGCTGCCTCGTAACTGAAACATTTGGCTCTCGTGGGTAGGTTCAGGGGGGGGGGGGGGTAGGGGGTTGAGGGAGTATGCTGCAGGTTCCTCCCTCCCCCTTTTCCTCCCTTCCCTTCCATTTCCCCTTCCTTCCTGAGTGTGTACGGACAGAATATCTCATTGGACGTAAATATGAGTGTGTGTGTGTGTGTGTGTGTGTGTGTGTGTGTGTGTGTGTGTGTGTTAGGGGCCAGATACAGAAAACAAGAATATTTTGCTTGTGGTTGTCGTACCATTAACACAGCAGCAAGACAACACAGCTATATTCATTCTTCTACACGTTTCCGACATCGTGAAAACATAGCCTTGTTGACATTCCCCTGCGTGAGATTTTCTTGGACAACAAAGACAGGAGTAGCAGCATCGTGTCGTCTTGGGCAGAACCTTTTAGTAACAAACCGAGGCGTAGCGACTTGGAATCGAGAGGAAGGTGGCGGAGAAACGCATTAACGGTACCACCATCACACTCACTCACTCACTCGCTCACTCACTCACTCACTCACTCCTCGTGTAAACAGAGCAGCTTCGCAGGCATATTGTAAAAGAGGTTTCATGTATAAACTTCTTTGCATTGCCTGAGACAAGAGAGTAATCATGTCTGGGGTAACACTTGGTCTATGTCAGTGAGTTGTACTGGAGGGAGTTACCAGCTGATAGTGGCTTTTATCCCAGCTGTGACCTTGACCTGTAACAGCTGACCATAAGAACAGCTGAGGGTGTTGTGGTGGTGAAGACACAAATGACAAATATATAAAAAATAATTATGATGTTTACGAAGAGAAGATAGCCCCAAACTAACCCATGAAAAGCCCCCAAACTAACCCATGAAAAGCCCCCAAACTAACCCATGAAAAGCCCCCAAAACTAACCCATGAAAAGCCCCCAAAATTGGACCAAAAGAAAGCCATCATCTGCCTCACGGTCACAAGGTACAGTCCATATTAGCTGTGGCGGGTGTCATGCCTGGGGTCTGTGTACCTTGTGTGTAGTGTAACCCTACCTGTCGTGTACCGGAGGGAGGGGAGGGGGGTGGTAGTGAGGATTACTGAGAGAGACAGGGATTCTGCTGCTCTCTCTCTCTCTCTCTCTCTCTCTCTCTCTCTCTCTCTCTCTCTCTCTCTCTCTCTCTATCTATCTCTCTATAGTGTTGCCCTGTAGAACGTGGGTAGGTAATCCTCAGCATCTTAACCCTCATCCTTTGATCTCCTTCTCGGGGTCTTGATGCTGAGGGAGGGAGAGAGGGGAGGGGGAAGGGACCCCCCCACCTCCTTACTGGGACCAAGCCTACCCCTCCCCCCTCCCCCAAGTTTAAGGAAATCTAAAAAATGATCAGAGCAAGAATTCCTTCAAAGACTCCCACCAGATAACGACAACAACAATTACCACCCCCGATCTACACGGCCAGACAATAGACAACCTCCCTAGACCAGCATCCGCCAGTAGGGTCGGCGGAATATGAAATAAGGCCCTCAAAACACCCATATATGGGACAGGGTAGGATGTCTAGTGCCTGTACCGACAGACAATAACTAACCCATGACACAACCCTAACACACCATTAGCTTAGTCAGCCAGCCCTCTCTTACCTCCTCCTAAACTTCTCCAATTTCTCAACTATAACTTCCTTCCCCCACCTCTAATGTTCTTTCACTCTCTATCTCTACAGAAAATAGAAAACGTGGTGGTAGTAGTGGTAGTATTGGTCGTGGTGGTAGTGGTAGTGATGACAGTGGTTGTGGTAGGTGGTGGTGGTAGTGGTGGTAGGTGGTAGTGGTGGTATTAATGGTGGTCGTGGTGGTAGTGGTAGTGATGACAGCGGTTGTGGTAGGTGGTGGTGGTGGTGGTAGTGGTGGTATTAATGGTGGTAGTGGTGGTAGTCTTTGTTATGTCACTGTGAGGAGGCTGTCAATCGTGTCAATAGACCAGCCTTTGTTGACATACAACCGAGGGACCGCGAGTATAAACGTTGTGATCCGCCACCTTGACTGCTTACTTGTTCACGTGGGCCCCGTCCTAATAGACCCCAACCTAACCTAACCCGCCACCTTGACTGGTTACTTGTTCACGTGGGCCCTGTCCTAATAGACCCCAACCTAACCTAACCCGCCACCTTGATTGGTTACTTGTTCACATGGGCCCCGTCCTAATAGACCCCAACCTAACCTAACCCGCCACCTTGACTGGTTACTTGTTCACGTGGGCCCCGTCCTAATAGACCCCAACCTAACCTAACCCGCCACCTTGACTGGTTACTTGTTCACGTGGGCCCTGTCCTAATAGACCCTAACCTAACCTAACCCGCCACCTTGATTGGTTACTTGTTTACGTGGGCCCTGTCCTAATAGACCCCAACCTAACCTAACCCGCCACCTTGATTGGTTACTTGTTCACGTGGGCCCCGTCCTAATAGACCCCAACCTAACCTAACCCGCCACCTTGACTGGTTACTTGTTCACGTGGGCCCCGTCCTAATAGACCCCAACCTAACCTAACCCGCCACCTTGACTGGTTACTTGTTCACGTGGGCCCTGTCCTAATAGACCCCAACCTAACCTAACCCGCCACCTTGACTGGTTACTTGTTCACGTGGGCCCCGTCCTAATAGACCCCAACCTAACCTAACCCGCCACCTTGACTGGTTACTTGTTCACGTGGGCCCCGTCCTAATAGACCCCAACCTAACCTAACCCGCCACCTTGACTGGTTACTTGTTCACGTGGGCCCTGTCCTAATAGACCCCAACCTAACCTAACCATAGGATCGGTGTACCTTGCCTATATGATTACGTTCGAGTAAGTCGGAGCCTGTAAGAACTGGGGCCTAGTAGAACTGGGGCCTAGTAGAGCTGGGGCCCGGTTAACCCACCACCATCAACACAATGGCAGCAACTTTCTACAAATAATATTACTTGACTTCCATAAACACTAAGAGTTTGTTTACATCCCCAGCTGATTATGTTTACTGTTTACACTAGGAATCTCATGAAGTTTAGGCACCCCTGTTTATTTCTCCTGATAGTTAAATACCTAATTGCTAACCTAACCTCACATTACTTAATCTAATCCAGTCTAACTTAGATTTAGCGTTAAATTAGGTTAGGTTAGGTTAGGTTAGCGTTGTGGTAGATCGTCTTCAGGTGAAATGATCTGGGTGGGTGAATCTTCATGTGAAATAAGAGAGAGAGAGAGAGAGAGAGAGAGAGAGAGAGAGAGAGAGAGAGAGAGAGAGAGAGAGAGAGAGAATAATTCCCTCACAGTGAGAAATTTGTCTCTTTCTCTCCCTTTCCCGTCTCCTTCTCTCTTCCTCATTGTGCTCTCTCCCCCTCCCTTCCTTCTCTCTCTCTTTCCTCCTCCCTTCCTTCATCCCTCTCTTTTCTTTCCCTCTGTTTCTACTCCTTTGCTCTCTATCCCTCTCTCACCTTCCATCCTTCCCTCCCTCTCCCTCTCCTTCCCTCCCTCCTTCCCTCTCCCCCTCACATCCACCGCCCCTCCTTCCCTCCCTCTGCCCCTCACATCCACCGCCCCTCCCTCCCTCCTTTCTCCCTCTATCCTCCCCCCTCTCTGTCCCCTCTCCTCGCCCCTCCTTCCGTCCCTCTCACCACCTCTCATTCAACACGCCTTTGCATACCTGGAGGTGAGATTCCTACGTACATTCCTCCCATGTGTTCACAGGAGCTGACCACCATCTCGTGTGAGTGTGTGTGTGTGTGTGTGTAGTCGGGGTGGGGAGGGATTATGGAAGAGGGGAAGGAGATAAATAGAAGGAATAATGGAAATAGAATAACAGATAGCTAGATTAAGGGATGTGCTGGCATCAGTGGACCGCCCCATAACAGAGAACAGCTGATCGGAGTAAACAGAAGAACGTGTGTCATGATGTTCCTGATAATATTTTACCGCCATTACGAGTACGTGCTGACCATAAATACTCAAAGTCATGTTATTGTTTTTACTCTCTCTCTCTCTCTCTCTCTCTCTCTCTCTCTCTCTCTCTCTCTCTCTCTCTCTCTCTCTCTCAAACACACACACACACACACACACACACAGCAACAACGGCTTCTCCAACCAAAAAAGATTACCGGTACCACAGTCTTACACCCCTTCTACCACTATCCTACCACCACAACTACCACTATCCTACCACCACAACTACCACTATCCTACCACCATAACTACCACTATCCTACCACCACAACTACCACTATCCTACCACCACAACTACCACTATCCTACCACCACAACTACCACTATCCTACCACCACAACTACCACTATCCTACCACCACCACTACCACTATCCTACCACCACAACTACCACTATCCTACCACCACCACTACCGGGAATGACAGTAGACAGGTGATCATGACATAAGGCTAAACTTGTGTCATTAAGCACCCATGACACTGTCTGAGGGGGGGGGGGGGAGCCCACGGCCTGGAGCATCTAATTGTACCATGGGCAATATTTTATTGAGAGAGAGAGAGAGAGAGAGAGAGAGAGAGAGAGAGAGAGAGAAAGAGAGTTAGCTCACACAGTTGGTGACTTCAACAGATCGTAAATGGTTAGCCAAGCCGAGACTCACCTGACCTGGGTACAGTAGAGGTGTGAGGTGCTGACCTAGTAATCTATGTACACCTACGCCCTGAGCTACCATGTACACGCACACAGGTCACTATACCCACACACACACACACATGTCGATCAATGTACACACTCACCCAGGGTCGATGTACACACACCTAAGCCAATGTATACATATCCAGGTCAACGTACATACACGCATGATGGTGTACATGGAGTGTAGTGGACCTACTGTGCACGTTACACCGCCTCACCTGACTGTACCTGGCCAACACAATATTTTCCAGTCACTGAGTTAATGTTCTAACACCTGTAGTCTGTCTGTCTCTCTCTCTCTCTCTCTCTTTTTGTCTCTATCTGTTTCTTTCTCTGTCCCTCTCTCTTTCTTTCTCTCTGTCTCTCACTTTTTCTGTCTTTTTCTGTCTCTCTCTCTCTCTAGCTCTCTCACACAAAAGATAGAGACTCCTATGACTTAGTAGCACGGTCTCTCTCTCTCTCTCTCTCTCTCTCTCTCTCTCTCTCTCTCTCTCTCTCTTACCCAGTACCGTGAACACGTTAGTTATGTGTTCTACGTGAGCATTACCTTACTGTTGTTATTGTGGTCATTACCTCTCATACTACTACTACTACTACTACTACTACTACTACTACTACTACTACTACTACCTGAAGTACCACCACCACCACCACCCATCAGAGGGGGTTAAACACGAGGGGTAGAGGGGGGGTGGTGGTAGTGGCAAGGGGGGTGGTAGTGGCAAGGGGGGGTGGTGGTAGTGGCAAGGGGGGTGGTGGTAGTGGCAAGGGGGGGGTGGTGGTTGTGGCAAGGGGGGGTGGTGGTAGTGGCAAGGGGGGGTGGTGGTAGTGGCAAGGGGGGGGTGGTGGTAGTGGCAAGGGGGTAATTAAGGCAATATAAAAGTGGCAGAGTTAGTGGCAAAGAAATATAGAGAGTTTATATTGTAGGTAAATAGCAGAAGGAAGGTTGTGGGGGGGGGGGGTATTAGTGTTAGTGGCGAGGTAACAGTAAGTGGGGGGGGGGGAAGTAGTAAGGGGTTAGGGGGAGGGGGAGGAGTATATATATAGCCCAGGGGAAGGGGTGGGGGAGGGGGGCGCTAGACCAGATGCAGTTCAGATATAACCCTGCAGGTCCGTGGCTCGCTCGGTCACTTTAACGCATGCGTACTGTTGCTAGTGGGGTGATGCAGGTAGTTGTGGTAGTGGTGGTGGGTGGTAGTGGTGGTGGGTGGTAGTGGTGGTGGTGGTAGTGGTGGTGGGTGGTAGTGGTTGTGGTGGTAGTGGTGGTAGTTGTGGTGGTAGTGGTGGTAGTGGTGGTGGTGGTAGTGGTGGTGGGTGGTGGTGGTGATGCAGGTAGTTGTGGTGGGCGGTGGTGGTGGTGGTAGTGGTTATGGTTGGTGGTTGTGGTGGAGAGAGAGGGGTGGTAGATGGTGTATATTGTTAAGGGACTGTATTTGTAATTTTACCACCTCTCTCTCTCTCTCTCTCTCTCTCTCTCTCTCTCTCTCTCTCTCTCTCTCTCTCTCTCTCCCCCAGGCCAAGTTTTACACCGCTCTAAATCAGTTTTTATCTGTATTAAAGGTGACCTTCCCCCTACCACCAGGCTGCCAGTCAGTGGGTCACACACACACACACATACACACACACACACACACACACACACACATTCCTTCACGGGCCAAAATAATTAACCTGTCCAGGACCTTCCTCACCTGGACCGTCTGGACCTTTAGGAGGTTTTCAGGGTCACCTGTTGGTTGTTCCTCACCCACCACGCCCACAACCACGCCCATACACACACCCACGCCCAACCCCATAGACATAACGCAGGCGCCCATACCCATGCACACACGCCCACACCCATACACACACACGCCCACACCCATACACACACGCCCACACCCATACACACACGCCCACACCACGCCCACACTGGAACAACAACCATCGTCACCTTGTGTAAGTGTCCATTGTTGATTTAGCTTTGCTTGGTGTGTCTTGTTCAAACTTGTGACAGTGGACGGCCATTGTGTGTGTGTGTGAGTGTATGTGTGTGTGTGTGTGTGTGTGTGTGTGTGAGTGTGTGTGTGTGTGTGTGTGTGTGTGTGTTCACACACACACACACACACACACACACACACCTGCCCCTTGACGCCTTTTATTTTATTAAGGATAAAATTTGTGCTTCTTGTAAATGACTCTCTCTCTCTCTCTCTCTCTCTCTCTCTCTCTCTCTCTCTCTCTCTCTCTCTCTCTCTCTCTCTCTGTCATTTGATAGTTAAACAAGTTCATTCGACCTTTTTAATTCACTACTGAACCTTTGTTGTATGCAAGACGAGTGGTTACACCATAAGAACTGCTTTAGTCCATCCTGGGAATAATAATGAACTCCTTGTCCGTCCTGGGAATAATAATGAACTCCTTGTCCATCCTGGGAATAATAATGAACTCCTTGTCCGTCCTGGGAATAGTCACTCATTGCTATGTGTTCGGGGGTCATTGTTCGTTTTGGAAACAATTAATAAGGTGTAGTTAGCCCTGGAAATATTACGTAATGATCTTGGACAGTAAAAAAAAGGCTATGGTTTTGAGAGAGAGAGAGAGAGAGAGAGAGAGAGAGAGAGAGAGAGAGAGAGTATCTTCAGGTGGAACGAATGAATGAAATGCATGTTTATTTATCTCGTGTCTCTCTTTACAGATGAATAATATGAATAATAAACGAAACACAGTGACACAACTCTAACCTAACCTAACCTAGCCTAACCTAACTTAACCTAACCTAACTTAACCTAAACCTAACCTAACCTAACCTAACCTAACCTAACCTAACCTAACGTGAAAGATTGGTTCATGTGTGTCTTGGAGGTGGGAGTGTTGTAAGGAGGAGGAGGAGGAGGAGAAGAAGGGGGGGGGAGGAGAAGAAGAAGGGGGAGGAGAAGAAGAAGGGGGAGGAGGTGTAGAAGAAGGAAGAGGAGGAGTAGAAGAAGGGGGAGGAGGAGAAGAAGAAGGGGGAGGAGGAGTAGAAGAAGGGGGAGGAGGAGAAGAAGAAGGGGGAGGAGGAGTAGAAGAAGGAAGAGGAGTAGAAGAAGAAGGGGTAGGAGGAGAAGAAGGAGGCGGAGGAGGAGTAGAAGGAGGCGGAGGAGGAGTAGAAGAAGGGGGAGGAGGAGTAGAAGGAGGCGGAGGAGGTGTAGAAGGAGGCGGAGGAGGTGTAGTGTGAGTCATGGGCCCTCAGTGTGTGTGTGATGGTGAGTGAGGAAGGACGTGTATAGTGTGTGGTGCTCCGTCGGTGTTACCTGAGTTGGTGGTGGTCCATTCACCCGGCCAATCCGTGTTACTTACCTCTGTTACTTATCTCCCTTCATACCTGTGTTACCTACCTACCTACCTACTTACCTGAGTTACCTACCTGTGTTACCTACCTACCTGTGTTACCTACCTACCTACCTACTTACCTGTGTTACCTACCTACCTGAGTTACCTACCTACCTGTGTTACCTACATATCTACCTACCTGAGTTACCTACCTACCTGAGTTACCTACCTGTGTTACCTACCTACCTGCGTTACCTACCTGTGTTACCTACCTACCTGCGTTACCTACCTACCTACCTGAGTTACCTACCTATATCCCTACTTTCGTTTGCGTGTGATTTACGGTAATTTTGATAAAGAAATACGTGTTTTTTTTTACAGAGAATTCCGTGTTTTTTTTCTTCAGGAAATGCGTGTGTTTTTATACATAATTCGCATGTGTGTTTATAAAAGAAAATTTAGTCGTATTTAAGGGAATTTAGTCGTATTTAAGGGAATTTAGTCGTATTTAAGGGAATTTAGTCGTATTTAAGGGAATTTAGTCTTATTTGAGGGAAATTTAGTGTCATTTAAGGGAATTTCAGGGTTATTGAAGAGATTTTAGGTATACTGTATAGAAGAAATATTTTGTTTCTTATTTAAAGGAATTTAATCATATCTAAGAGAATTTAGTCTCATTTATGGGATTATTATTATTATTATTATTATTATTATTATTATTATTGTTATTATTATTATTATTATTATTATTATTATTATTATTATTGTTATTATTATTATTATTGTTATTATTATTATTGTTATTATTATTATTATTATTATTATTATTATTATTATTATTATTATTATTATTATTATTATTATTATTGTTATTATTATTATTATTATTATTATTATTATTATTATTATTATTATTATTATTATTATTATTATTATTATTAGAGCCATGAACTACAGCCGTTAATAACTACACCTACACAAAAACTGGACACATATAAACCTCCAATCACCACAAACAAACAAACAAAGAGAAATAACTAGAGTATTATATCCCCCAGGCGGTGTTGTTATCACGTCATTATCACGTTAATCTCACGTCATTGTCTAGTTAATATCACGTCTTACTGCAGGTGTGTGTGTGTGTGTGTGTCATATCAGTATGCCTCCCTCCTTTCAATACTATTTGCCTTCCGTCCCTCTTTTTCCCTTCCTTTTTTTCCCTCCTTCCCTCCCTCCCTTCCTCCCTACACTCCCTCCCTCCCTTACCCTCCCTACACTCCCTCCCTCCCTTACCCTCCCTACACTCCCTCCCTCCCTTACCCCCCCCAGGAATGAACAATGACGTGGTAGTTTCTGGATTAATTTACTGGTGTTTAGTTCTCACCCTTGGTACCTCTCCCCCACCCCTCTCCCCCCCCCTCTCTCTCTCTCTCTCTCTCTCTCTCTCTCTCTCTCTCTCTCTCTGTATTTACATCTTCCTCTCGTCTCTTCATTTATCTTATTTTCTCCATCTTTTACTCTTTTTGTCTCTATGTATCTGTGCTTCCTTCCTCACACACACACACACACACACGCACACACACACGCACACACACGCCCACACACACACACCCACGCCCACACACACACACACGCACTCTACTTGATACAAGGTGACAAGTGCGTGTCCTCATCATTATCTCCCTAATTAATGACCTTATGTAAATTAACACCATTAATTAATAGTTAATTATATCAGTATTTATATGTATTTAAAGGTTGTGTTGTTGGGTTTGTATTTCATTGTTTATATTTTGTTGTGTTGTGATTTTCATTTGTTTTTCTTTGAGTCGTCTATTGCGTTTTTGTTTATATTTTGTTGTGTTGTGATTTTCATTTGTTTTTCTTTGAGTCGTCTATTGCGTTTTTGTTTATATTTTGTTGTGTTGTGATTTTCATTTGTTTTTCTTTGAGTCGTCTATTGCGTTTTTGTTTATATTTTGTTGTGTTGTGATTTTCATTTGTTTTTCTTTGAGTCATCTATTGCGTTTTTGTTTATATTTTGTTGTGTTGTGATTTTCATTTGTTTTTCTTTGAGTCGTCTATTGCGTTTTTGTTTATATTTTGTTGTGTTGTGATTTTCATTTGTTTTTCTTTGAGTCGTCTATTGCGTTTTTGTTTATATTTTGTTGTGTTGTGATTTTCATTTGTTTTTCTTTGAGTCGTCTATTGCGTTTTTGTTTATATTTTGTTGTGTTTAGTGATTTTCATTTGTTTTTCTTTGAGTCGTCTATTGCGTTTTTGTTTATATTTTGTTGTGTTTAGTGATTTTCATTTGTTTTTCTTTGAGTCGTCTATTGCGTTTTTGTTTATATTTTGTTGTGTTTAGTGATTTTCATTTGTTTTTCTTTGAGTCGTCTATTGCGTTTTTGTTTATATTTTGTTGTGTTTAGTGATTTTCATTTGTTTTTCCTTCAATCGTTTATTGCAATTTTTGTCGTTTATTGTTTATATTTATACATTACGGTATATAATTGTTCTATAATTAGGGAGGAAAGGGATAATGGTGGCGATAATGATAAAAATTAAGTGTAGGAATGACGGCCAGCCATGACAAGTTAGACACTGGGATGTAACCCTATTGTAAGTCCTAGTCAACCTGGGGAACGTGGGCACCAACCCTCAGACACCTTTGATTAGCTCACCTGCAGTTTATTTGGCGATTAATAATAGTTTTGATGTTTGTGTGTTTGTTTGTCTGATTAATACAATAAGGTTTGGCTTATTTGGTGGAATAAATTGTCTTTTTGAAAGTTGAATTCTTGAACTGTTGTCGTTAATGAGGTGTGTGTGTGTGTGTACAGTCAACCCCCCCCCCCCTTGACTGTCCTGTTGTGCACATCCCACACAGTCATTCATTCCCTCTCCAGTCACTTCCTCTACACACACTCCTTTCCCTCGTTCTGGGGACAAGAAGATGCTATCCCCGGGTCTCACGTTAGATATGGAATCCCACGTGTTATAGCCGAGGATTCTCACCTTTGTGTATATGGCGTTATGTCACTCTGGCACCGAACACCTCTTTATCAGTTCGAGGAAGGTGTGGTGATTCGTCCATGTGATTGGGTGAATATTTTCGACCGGTGGTTCATGGTGTGTTGTGATTGGCCAGATTATGGGTTATTATGTGATTATGGGAGATGAGGTTATGGGCGATGATTGTATGAAATGGGTATGGGTAGTGGGAAGGAGGAGGGAGGGGAGGGGGAGTAGGAGGGAGGGGAGGGGGAGTAGGAGGGAGGGGAGGAGGAGTAGGAGGAAGGGGAGGTGATGGGGAGTAGGAGGGAGGGAGGGGAGTAGAGGAAGGGGAGGGGAGTAGGAGGAAGGGGAGGGGAGGGGGAGTAGGAGGGAGGGGAGGGGGAGTAGGAGGAAGGGGAGGAGGAGTAGGAGGAAGGGGAGGGGAGGGGGAGTAGGAGGGAGGGGAGGGGGAGTAGGAGGGAGGGGAGGAGGAGTAGGAGGAAGGGGAGGGGAGGGGGAGTAGGAGGGAGGGGAGGGGGAGTAGGAGGGAGGGGAGGAGGAGTAGGAGGAAGGGGAGGAGAAGTAGGAGGAAGGGGAGGGGAGGAAGAGTAGGAGGAAGGGGAGGAGAAGGAAAAGGAGGGGTAGGGAGGGGGAGGAAGGGGAGGAGGGGTGGGAGGAAGGGGAGGAGATCTAAGAGGAGGGAGAGGAGGAGTAGGAGGAAGGGGAGGAGGAGTGAGAGGAAGGGGAGTAGGGGGAGGAAGAGTAGGAGGATGGGTAGAAGGAAGAAGGGGGAGGTGGAAGAGGAAGGGGAGGAGGAGGGGGAGGTAAATGGTCGGGAAAGGGAGGAATGTGTCTCAAAGAGTAGGCCATCCTGAGGCAGGTGGAAGGCGTGGGTAGAGTGACCCACGACCATTACACCATCACTTATTGGCTTCTGTTCCAGCGTTGGCGCCTCGTGTTCACTCCCCTCACTGTCCCTCTCACCACCCCATCACCACCCACTCACTGTCCCTCTCATCACCCCCTCACTGTCCCTCTCATCACCCCCTCACTGTCCCTCACTGTCCCTCACCACCCCCTCACCACCCACCTCAACACCCCTTCACTGTCCCTCTCACCACCCCCTCACCACCCCCATCACCACCCCCTCACCACCCCTTCACCACCTCCTCACCTGAGCTTAACGACTCTTGTAACACACCAATAGTTTATTATTCATAACGTCTTTGTCGTATAAAAAAAGGGAATTTGGTTTTACTGGCCATAAATGTTGCGTGTGTTTGTATGTCGCGTGTAAATAGTAAACTGTGCCATAAAACAAGTGGTTGTCAGCGGCGATGGTCAAAACTGTGTCATACTTTTAATTTGTTGTAGTAATTAATCTTGTTTATGACGCTTAATTATATAATTATTTTAGGTGTTAGAATTTACTATTAATGAAAGTGTGGAGGAAATATCTCTATGGGTGATAATTAGAGGAAAAGTTTAAAAGTGTGGAGGAAATATCTCTATGGGTGATAATTAGAGGAAAAGTTTAAAAGTGTGATGTAAATAGCCAACTGTGTAGAATAGTTTGTTATCCGGGTGAGTGGCCTGGGGCGTGTAGGGGAGTGAGACAGCCTACCTACCTGCCATCCCTTAACCCTTAATTAATAATATCCTGCCAAGCGGAACCTCCTTACACCTCCCACTTTTTACCTGTAATTAATCACCTCTCGCCAGGTAAACATTTTAACACCGATTCGTGAGTTTAAGACAGATATTTTTGAGCGTGACCACCGTCTTCATCACGGGTGTTAGGTTAGGTTAGGTTAGGTTAGTTTAAATTAGTTTAGGTTAGGTTAAATTAGTTTAGGTTAGGTTAAATTAGGTTAGATTAGTCAGCAGCCAATCAGGGAGTAAATGATCCGACAACAGGATTTTGACTTATAGATCCGTCATGGCCCTACCACAGCCGGACACAGCCGGACTCCCTCACTATACACCGGATGGGTAATCTTGCTGCGGGACTGTGTGGTGTAGGGCAGCCGTGACCCACCTGTCTTAAGCTGTGTCGTGCACGTGGGCGGTCTCACCTGCCCTTACCTGCCCTTACATGTCTTTACCTGCCCTTACTTGTCTTTACCTGCCCTTACCTGTTTTTACCTGCCCTTACCTGCCTCTACTTCACCTGCCCTTACATGTCTTTACCTGCCTCTACTTCACCTGCCCTTACCTGCCTCTACTTCACCTGCCCTTACCTGCCTCTTTACCTGCCTCTAATTCACCTGCCCTTACCTACCCTTACATGCCCCTACTTGTTTCTACTTCACCTGCCCTTACTTCACCTACCCTCACCTGCCCTCCCCTGCCCTCACCTTTCCTAACCCCACCTCCCCTTGCCCCCCTTGCCCCCACCTGACACGGGAGTGAGAATTATGCTCGTTCATCTGTCTGTCTCTTTGTCTGTCTGTCTGTCTCTTTGTCTGTCTGTCTGTCTGTCTGTCTGTCTGTCTGTCTCTTCTTGTATCTACCCATATATATATTTTTATTTTTCATTATATATTTCAGTATAATATATAACTTATGAAGGAAAACGTGACGTGAAATATATTAAAAATCGCGATATACTGTGAGAAATATATTAAAAACCGCGATATACTGTGAGAAATGTAATAAAAATCGCGATATACTGTGAGAAATATAATAAAAATCGCGATATACTGTGAGAAATATATTAAAAATCGCGATATACTGTGAGAAATATAATAAAAATCGCGATATACTGTGAGAAATATATTAAAAATCGCGATATACTGTGAGAAATATATTAAAAATCGCGATATACTGTGAGAAATATATTAAAAATCGCGATATACTGTGAGAAATATATTAAAAATCGCGATATACTGTGAGAAATATATTAAAAACCTCGATATACTGTGAGAAATATATTAAAAATCGCGATATACTGTGAGAAATATATTAAAAATCGCGATATACTGTGAGAGATATATTAAAATCGCGATATACTGTTAGAAATATATTAAAATCGCGATATACTGTGAGAAATATATTAAAAATCGCGATATACTGTGAGAAATATCTAAAAACCGCGATATACTGTGAGAAATATATTAAAACCGCGATATACACAAATGAAAACGAGAAATCCAAGCATATATGTTTAACAGTGTATGAAGGAAAAACATGGATAAACACGATAATAAGAAGAATGTGATGATGAAAGGAATGGAGAGATAGAACAGTTAAAGACACATGGGAAGAATTATGACCCATGAAAAGTGAATAAATGAATGAGAAATGAAGTAGAGTGGATAATAAAAGTACTTAATGATACCTGATGAATAATGATGATAACGACGAGTGAAAAAGGTGGGAGTGAAAGAAGGAATTACGTAACTGTTGGATAATAACGGAGAAAA
>CAUDMG010002011.1:550000-557500 GCA_958450375.1 Homarus gammarus
TGAAATGCGCAGGGCTTCCATACACAACAAAGTCTGTATAGTAGGCGACTTTAACCTTGGCCAAATAGATTGGACCGACCTTACGGGAAACTCAGAATCAGAGGATTTTCTCGAGACGATCCAGGACTGTTTCCTAAGTCAACATATAACCGAACCCACACGGGGTAATAATATATTGGATTTAGTTTTGTCAAACAGAGAAAACCTCATTAGCAATGTCGAGGTAGGGAACGAACTTGCAAACAGCGATCACAAAGAAATTCGATTCCAGTTAGATTTTCAGGGCAGACGTAAGGAAAATTCCACTAAAGTACCAGATTTCAGAAGGGCAAACTTTGACAGTTTAAAGAGGCAGCTAAGAGAGGGGGTGTCGCGCTTGGCCGTGAACCTGACAGATGACACCGACCTGATAACGAGATCTGAGATTGCCGAGTTCCACGACAATTTAAATAGTGAGTTACTTAATGCACAAAGGCAGAACATACCATACAAAAAACTCAGATCAAACAACAATGACCCTAAATGGATAAATAATTATTTAAAGAACATCATTGGCCAAAGGAAGGCTATAGGTAGAAGGATAAATCGTGGCGAAATTCACCTCCGGGACTATTATAGGGTATTGGCGAGTAGGGTTAAAACCGAGATAAGGAAAGCAAAGAGGAATAATGAGGTAAGGATAGCAAGGGAGGCAAAGACAAACCCCAAAGGATTCTACCAAATGTACCAAACTAAAACACGAGAAAAGATTGGACCAATACGGTCAGACTCCGGCGAGCTCACTGATAACGACGGAGAAATGAGCAATAATTTAAATAAATATTTTTCAACAGTTTTCACCAGCGAAAATTTAAACATGATACCCGAGGCACCGACTCTATTCAGAGATAGTGAAGAAAACAAATTAAGTGAGATAGTAGTGACTAGTAACGATGTTAGTAAGCAAATAGACAAACTAAAGCCTAATAAGTCACCTGGTCCCGATGAGATATTTGCCAGAGTATTAAAGGAATGTAAGGAAGAGCTTAGTATGCCCTTAGCAAAGTTGTTTAACATGTCCTTAAAAACAGGTGTAGTACCAGAATCCTGGAGGATAGCGAATGTAATACCGATCTTCAAGAAGGGGGATAGATCACTATCCTCTAACTACCGCCCAATCAGTCTAACATCAATAGTAGGCAAATTACTGGAAGCAATCATTTCAAACTCTATTCGAAATCACCTGGAGAAGCACAGATTGATCAATGATTCCCAGCATGGCTTCACAAGCGGACGTTCTTGCCTAACTAATCTATTAACATTCTTTTCATCAGTTTTCGAATCAGTGGACGAGGGGCACAATTATGATGTGGTATATCTCGACTTTAGCAAAGCCTTCGACAGAGTACCCCACGAAAGACTAATTAGAAAGGTAGAAGCTCATGGCATCAAAGGTGACATCCTTAAATGGATTAGGGCGTGGTTACAGGACAGGAAACAGCGAGTGAGCATTAACGGCACTAAGTCCCATTGGAGCAACGTCACAAGTGGAGTTCCCCAAGGCTCAGTACTTGGACCATTATTGTTTATTATATACATAAACGACATAGATATCGGCATAGACAGCAACATAAGTAAATTTGCTGATGATACTAAAATAGGACGTGTTATCAAATCTGACGAGGACTCGGCAAAACTACAGGAGGATCTAAACAAATTTTTCGAATGGTCTGAAAAATGGCAGATGAAATTCAACATTGACAAATGTAAAGTACTCAGTATAGGGAATGTAAACAGGGAAACCAGATACCAGATGAACAACGATGCCATAGAGAAATCCGACTGCGAGAGAGATTTAGGAGTAATGATAAGTAGGAACCTTAAGCCAAGTAAACAATGTGTTTTTGCTCGTAACAAGGCTAATAAAGTACTTGGGTTCATACAAAGGAGTGTTAGTTACAAGACTAGCGAGGTCATCCTAAAACTGTATCTTGCTCTTGTGAGACCACACCTGGATTACGCAGTCCAGTTCTGGTCACCGTATTACAGAATGGATATAGAATCCTTGGAAAGAATCCAGAGGAGAATGACAAGACTAATCCCGGGTATCAGGAACCTTGAGTATAGAGACAGGTTAAAGCATCTTAATTTGCACTCCCTTGAGAGACGTAGAGCGAGGGGCGACCTGATAGAGGTGTATAAATGGAAGGCAGGGCTAAACAAAGGGGACATTACAAAGGTACTCAAATTATCCAACCAGGAGCGAACTCGTAACAATGGTTTTAAATTGGACAAATTTAGATTTAGGCGTGAAATAGGTAAACACTGGTTTGGAAACAGAGTAGTGGATGAATGGAACAAGTTACCAAATATCATCATTAACTCGAATACGCTGAATTGCTTCAAACATAGGTTGGATGCTCATATGAGCAATAGGGGTTGGGTGTAAACGGGACTGCCCAGTATGGGCCAATAGGCCCGCTGCAGTTTCCTCCATTCTTATGTTCTTATGTTCTTATCCCCTCCCCTCTCCTTCCCCCTCCCCTCCCCCTCCCCTCCCCCCTCCCCCTCCATGACCCACAAAAGACCGACAGACACACAAACATATTAATTAATCTTCGCACCACATTGAAGTTGTTGCTCTTGACTGTACCTGTACCTGTACCTGTAGTTTAGTTTGTAATTACCTGTTCTGTATCGAAGGTAACATGACTTCTACCTGTACTGTAGCCGTGTGCTTAATTCCTGTACCTGTAATACATAATTTTGTATCTGATTCCTTACCTCTTATGGTGGGATGGAGGGGAATAGCAAATGGAAGAGGAGAAGTGATGGGGTGTGAGTAAAGGAGGGCATGGAGGAATGGGGGATAGTGGGAAGGAAGATGGGAGAGGAGGAGAAGGAAGGTATATGGAAGAGAGGAGGTGATAAGAGGTGGAGGAATGAAGGAAGGTAAAAGATGATGAAAAAGGAAGAAGAAGAATTAAAAGAGGAATGGAGAAGGAAGAGGAAGAAGAAGAATGAGGAAGAGGAAAAGAAGTATGAAGAGGAATGAAGAAGGAAGAAGAAAAAAGAAGAACTAGAAGAGAAAGAAGAAGAAGAATTGACGTTTGCCAATCGACCGTCAGAATCCGGTTGGCAGAATCTCAATTACTGTGACAAATGAAGCCTGCCCCCCCCCTCTCTTTCTCTCTCTCTCTCTCTCTCTCTCTCTCTCTCTCTCTTTCATAGTCTAGATGTTCTTAAACTTTTACGTTGGTGGTTACGATGTGAGAGAGAGAGAGAGAGAGAGAGAGAGAGAGAGAGAGAGAGAGAGAGAGCCACACACCGCATGACTAATTCTCACAACGGTAGATGTGTAACGTGACTTTTGGAACGTGTAGTGTGAATGTTGGAGGTGTAGTGTGTGAATGTTGGAGGTGTAGTGTGTGAATGTTGGAGGTGTAGTGTGTGAATGTTGGAGGTATAGTGTGTGAATGTTGGAGGTATAGTGTGAATGTTGGAGTCAGATTTTTGAGTCGACATTATTTTTTCATTTACTTTTTTTATATTTGTATTTTATTTTCGTTCACAGGATAAGTTACCATTCTCTCTCTCTTTCTTTCTTTCTCTCTCTCTCTCTCTCTCTCTCTCTCTCTCTCTCTCTCTCTCTCTCACACACACACACACGTACGTAGTTCGCCAACGACTAACATCAACAAACAATAGCTGATTGAATTAAAGTATTGTAAAGTTTTAGTCAATATCGTTCAGAATAGTAAAAGTATCGTTCAATAGCACCGGTAAGTTATCGTATTGTGTTATGATAAATGGCTACGATAGACTTCTCGACTGTGGTTTAATGGGAGGAATAAATGGGTGAGGGGTGAAGGGGTGAAGGGGTGAAGGGGGAGGGCGGTAATGGGTGGTGTGGCGTCTCGTTATGGGAAGGTTGGGTGGCTGGGAGGGTGAGGTCGTGGGTTCAATTAGCTCATGCTAGTGTACGATCACTGAACACCGTAACGCCTGGAGGAGCACCACATGGGAAGGTGTCAATACTTTCCAGTTAGCCCGACTGTAAACCAAGGCAGACATATGCCAACGCCGGAAAGACGCTGCCACCGCCCCTCCCGCACTAGCTGTAGCCCCCCACACGTGCACCATCAGTGGAGGACTCTGCTGGTCCCGTATCGGCCTCTTTAGTCACCTCAGAACTCACCAACCTACAGTAGGTGACATCCTTAATAACTCATATCATTGTATCATAGCTGGATGATCGTCAAACTCGATTCCAAGTGACAGCAAATAGTAGTAGTAGTAGTAGTAGTAGTAGTAGTAGTGTGTGTGTGTGTGTGTGTGTGTGTGTGAATCTTCTTCTACATATCATTTTCTCTCTATCTATCCTGTACGTCTTTCTTTCTTTATCTTTCCGTCACATACTGTACATACATACATACATACATACATAAATACGTACATACATAAACATCAAAAGAACCCCCCCCCCCCCCATTCCCCGAGACGCAGAGTAATCCCTCGTAATCCAAGGACCAGCTCGAGCACCTCCTTCTTCAGGTAAATCCTCAGGGTAGGTCGTCCTTCTCTCCCTCACCCTCCAGGAAGGTCAAGGGAGATGTCAGGAGGGCAAGGTCACGTGTCAGGAGGGCAAGGTCACGTGTCAGGAGGGCAAGGTCACGTGTCAGGAGGGCAAGGTCACGTGTCAGGAGGGCAAGGTCACGTGTCAGGAGGAAGGTTTGGTTAGGTTAGGTTTAGTTATCCTCCCTTCACTCACTCACTCACTCACTTGCCCACCCACCCACCCACTCACCCACTAATTCACTCACTCAGTCTTGAACCGGTTCTTCACTGTGTGTGTGTGAGACAATGACAACGTTTTGGTTCAGTGGTTCTGCTTCCTGTCCCGCATTGTGTCGTGGACCGCTGTCTGTCTGTCTGTCTGTCTGTCTGTCTGTCTCTTTGTTTGTTTATCTGTCTCTCATTTAATCTAAACACACACACACACACACACACACACACACACACACACACACACTCACACTCACACACACACACACACACTCACACACACACTCACACTCACACTCACACACACACACACTCACACTCACACACACACACACACACACACACTCACTCACTCACACACACTCACTCACACTCACACTCACACACACCCCACGTGTCTCAATGTGTGGTTCACTTAATAAAACTTAACGACCGGTGTAATCTCTCAATTGGGTCATTAAGGTAATGTTTTACCCGCCGTCTGATAACTGTAATTACGGAGGTTAATTACATGTAATACTTGGTTGGTAAGGTGTTGATATATCAGGTGACGGGTCAGGTTAGGAAGGTGTTTTATGGTTAGGTTAGGTTGGGATAGGTTAGGATAGGTTAGGTTGGGATAGGTTAGGATAGGACTGGTTAGGTTAGGTTAGGTTGGGTTAGGTTAGGACTGGTTAGGTTAGGTTAGGTTAGGTTAGGACTGGTTAGGTTAGGTTAGGTTAGGTTAGGATAGGTTAGGATAGGTTAGGTTAGGTTGGGACAGGTTAGGATAGAATAGGATAGGTTAGGTTAGGTTGGGACAGGTTAGGATAGGTTGTCATTAATGTCTAGTTGTTGTTGTTGTTCCTCTTATTAATCATATTTTTATTTTCTTCTTTTCTTCCTCCTCTTCCTTCTCTGAAGGGCTGTGAGGGGCTGTGAGGGGCTGCGAAGGGCTGTGAGGGGTTGTGGGGGGCTGGAGTCACAGGATGAGAACCTTGGCACAACACACTACAGGTCTTGGGTCTTGTACAGGAGGAAGCGTTATAGAGAACTCCTGGAGGTCTTTCCTGAAGGAGGGAACCTGATGGTGGCGGTGTCTGGAGGTGATGTGACGGTGGGTGGAGGCTCTAGGAGGGGGAGGGGGGTGTAGGAGAGGAAGGGCACGGAGGGTTGTCGAAAATTATACAAAGGAGGACGATTACTCCTTCAGCTCCGTCGAGTTGTACCTTCCTGTTGGGGGGTGGGAGCGATAGGTCGACCTCTAGGGTGTGTGTGTGTGATGGAATTTTGTTGTAATCTCTTTTTACACCTCATTTATCTTTCACTCTGTTTTATCAATTATCTGTATTACCTTTCTGTTTTATTACCCTTCTCTCTCTCTCTCTCTCTCTCTCTCTCTCTCTCACACAGTTACCAAGGTATAAAGGTATCTCTGTAGTCTTATCATGGAGGCATCTATCCTCTATCCAGCCAGCGGTCGACCCACTACCACCAATAAATTCTGTGGTTCCTATCTCCATCCTATGAGGGCCCTAGACCAGAGAGTCCTATAGATATCCTTACGGTAAAAAAAAAAAGTTCTTCTTCCTGAATGATGACGGGAAGGATGTATATAGTAACTGGTTCATTAACTTACGATATAAGGATGGGTTCTCAAAGGTCCCATTTAACCATGAGTGCTAATTGACTCTAGTGTTCTATTGTACACCCGGTATTAATAGGTCCCAGTTATAATAGGTCCCAGTTATAATAGGTCCCAGTTATAATAGGCCACAGTTATAATAGGTCCCAGTTATAATAGGCCCCATTCCCAGTTCTGATAGGTCCCCACACTACCTTAACCAAAGCGTTGTAATTAAGAGCCATGACCCATCTAGATTGAGCCACTAATCAGGGTTGGAATACCACTCTCCTCCCCTCCCCTCCCCTCCCCCCCCAATCACCCCGTCCTCCCTTTACCCCCCCTCCTCCCTTTCATCTTCCTCTTTCTTCCCCATCCATTCCCCCTTCCCTCCCCTCTTCCCCATACCCCATCCGATTATCTCTTTCCGTTCCCCTATCTCTCCTCCTTCCCCTCCCACAATCGCCCCGTCACCCTCTTCCCCTCCCACAGTCACCCCCACCCACATTCCCCAACCACAGTCACCCCCACCCACCTTCCCCTCCCACAGTCACCCCCCCTCCCACAGTCACCCCCCCTCCCACAGTCACCCCCACCACCCCCCTTCCCCACCCATAGTCTCGGGGTTCAAATTCTTATACCTTCCCGCGTTCATTTTTCTCTCGGTATCTGATGGTAAGTGAACGCAGCTGGGTGAGGGAGTGAGGGGGGAGAGAGGGAGGGAGGGGGGAGAGAGGGAGGGAGAGAGGGAGAGTCTCAGTGCGGTTAGGGCGACATCTTTGTTTATCATCTGAGTTGGTCTTATAATGGATGAGGTGAGAGAGAGAGAGAGAGAGAGAGAGAGAGAGAGAGAGAGAGAGAGATTTAAACAGATGTTGAGTTTGATATTGAATGTAGAAATCTCTCTCTCTCTCTCTCTCTCTCTCTCTCTCTCTCTCTCTCTCTCTCTCTCTCTCTCCTCTTCTGCATCGTTCCCTTCTCTGATAGCTATAACCCCTCCACCCCCCCTCGTCACCCCTTCCCCTCACCCCCCCCATCTTCTTGTTGACGGGGAGGGGGTGACGGGAGGCTGTGGGAGGGGGGAGGGAACAACCTATAGACAGACAGACACCAAGAGGAGGCGCTGCAGAGGT
>CAUDMG010002011.1:562500-580000 GCA_958450375.1 Homarus gammarus
ATAATAAACGGTTTATTAATAGAGTTGCAGCCGGTGGCTGAATATATACAGACTTACATGTGATTTAGACATAATGATATATGTTCAATACATTTACAGGGCTGTACAGTACATAAATCAGGAGTTGTTTATTATTTTAATAATAGATGGGATGGTGTTCTTATATCTATCAGTAAGGGCTCTTGTGGGCTGAATTTTGATGTAGTGGCGGACTGCTCGAGGTGGCCATAGGACTGCAGGTGGCAGTAGGTGGCGATGACGAGGATGGTGCAGTAGTCCACTGCCAAACCTTGCTAGTGCTTGGTGGTGGAGGTCACTGAGGGATGGCATTTCCAGGGTGGAGAGAGCGTTGTTGTAGCCGGAGTATTCTGCGCCGAGCATGATTCTGCAGGCCTTCTTCTATACCTTCTCTAGCTGACGTGTAATAATAATAAAATAATAATAATTAACGGTTTATTGAAAAAGTTCTGCAGCCCGAAGGCTGAAAATATACAATGGACATAAATGACTCATTACATACAAAGACATGGGGTGGTTTAACAAAAGCCTTCATTAGAGAAAAGTAAAGGAATATACAGTGAACATACAGATTAATGTTTACAGTGGAGGTCACGTAGATCATGTGCGCTGACTTGTTGAACAGCAGACACGTGGTGTAGTAGTTCCCTCACAGATGGTGTGATGAGGGGCCTGACGTGGTGTAGTAATTCCCTCACAGATGGTGTTATGAGGGGCCTGACGTGGTGTAGTAACTCCCTCACAGATGGTGTTATGAGGGGCCTGACGTGGTGTAGTAGTTCCCTCTCAGATGGTGTTATGAGGGGCCTGACGTGGTGTAGTAATTCCCTCACAGATGGTGTGATGAGGGGCCTGACGTGGTGTAGTAACTCCCTCACAGATGGTGTTATGAGGGGCCTGACGTGGTGTAGTAGTTCCCTCACAGATGGTGTTATGAGGGGCCTGACGTGGTGTAGTAATTCCCTCACAGATGGTGTGATGAGGGGCCTGACGTGGTGTAGTAGTTCCCTCACAGATGGTGTTATGAGGGGCCTGACGTGGTGTAGTAATTCCCTCACAGATGGTGTTATGAGGGGCCTGACGTGGTGTAGTGTGTGTGTGTGTGTGTGTGTGTGTGTGTGTGTGTGTGTGTGTGTGTGTGTGTGTGTGTGTCAACAGAGGGGTTACAATACATCCAGTTATGGTCGTGATTGCACTAGACTGTTGACTGTTGCTGTTATTAAGACTGGTAAGAGTGACAGCCGAAACGGGACAGCGGAGGTCAAGTAAACAAGAGAAAAACAAACGAAAAAATACACACAAAAACACGGAGGATTTTTAACGTCAGATTTCACACACACACACACACACACACACACACAGATCCTGAAATTAGAGTTAGTTTATTTGTTGGTGTGTGTGTGTGTGTGTGTGTGTGTGTGTGTGTGTGTGTGTGTGTGTGTGTGTGTTTAACTGTATCTTTTATGTGTGTCCTTCTGCTTGCTTAGATGTCTGTCTGTTGCTCTGTCTCTGAATGTTTCTATTTCGTTTTTTTCTGTCTATCTGTATCGTATCTACCGTCTCTCTGTCTCTTATATCCTATCATCTACTTTCATTGTCTGTATCTCAATTTCTCTCTCAATCCCCACCACCTCCTCCCTCTCTCTCCCCCCCAACAAAACTCCCTCACAACCATCAACTAATTCCCTCTTTCCTCCAACAGTACACGAGGGTCTCCTGAGGTGTGGGTCTGGTGTTGGAGACTGTCACCACCAACCACCAGGCAGTCCCCACACCTCACATGACCAGCGAGGCAGAAAGGTGCATCTCAGAGCTCGATCTTACGGTAAGTTTCTTCAGGGGGTCATGCTGTAGTGTAAACCGCTAGGGGAGGCACCACGAACACCCCCTGCTAGCCGTTCCGTTTGCTTTGACGAAATGGCATGAGTCCACCTTTGTTAACTGGATCGAATCTATTGTTACTTAAAGAAGGTGAATTTAACGTAACTTAGATTGAGTTTTGTTTAATATAGATGAACCTTATTTAATGGTAACCTAACTTAGTTTAATTTAATTTGATCGAGTCTAATTTAACCTAACTTAAGCGTAACGTAACTTGATCTAACTAAAACTGTATTTCAGTTCACCTAATTTAACCAAACCTAACTTAACCTTATCATACCGTATTTAACCAAATTGTACCTTAACCAAACTTAACTAAGCCAAATTAAACCAAACTAAGCATAACCAACCCTAACTTAATCTAACCTAACCTAACCAATTAAAGGTTAGGTTAGGTTAGAATTGGTTGGTTTCAAGAATATATGGCTCAAATGGTCGTGTTCATGGTATATATCCAACAACTAATCATTACATTATTATTATTATGACCATTTAGTAACAAAATATCAGAGACAAGTATAAATATATTAGTTATCCATAGAAAAATAATATTCATTTTCTGTGAAGGAGTAATGAAAGAAAATGTAAGCGGTGGTGTTGAGAGTAACTTAAATATTTTTGTACTATGCCCCCTCATCCATCCTGCTGTACCTGTGTTATATATCTGTGTAGACTGTGTTATGTACCCGTGTTATGTTATGTACTTGTGTTATGTTATGTACCCGTGTTATGTTATGTACCCGTGTTATGTTATGTACCCGTGTTATGTTATGTACCCGTGTTATGTTATGTACCCGTGTTATGTTATGTACCCGTGTTATGTTATGTACCCGTGTTATGGATGAAGTTACCAAGAATATGTGTGTGTGTGTGTGTGTGTGTGTGTGTGTGTGTGTCAGTCTGTCTTTATCCGTGTGTGGTGAGTTTGCTAGATGAATGTATGTATGTATGTATGTATGTATGTATGTATGTCAATCTATCTAAACGTGTTGAAAGTGATTCTGATGAAGAGGTTAATTGATGAAATATATTTAGCGATTAACCAATATACTTAGGTTAGGTTTGGTTGGATTTGGTTAGGTTAGGTTAGATTGGGTTAGGTTAGGTTAGGTTAGGTTAGGTTAGATTGGGTTAGGTTAGGTTAGATTGGATTGGGTTAGGTTAGGTTAGGTTTGGTTAGGTTAGATTGGGTTAGGTTAGGTTAGATAACGTTTTGGGGACGGTGTTTGTAATCTCTCTCTCTCTCTCTCTCTCTCTCTCTCTCTCTCTCTCTCTCTCTCTCTCTCTCTCTCTCTCTTTCTCTTATATCACAATAACAACCTCACCACCACCTTTTATCTGTGTGGCCCGTGTTAGGAAGCTATCAACGCCTGTGTGTGTGTGTGTGTGAAATGGTGTTTGATGTAGCCGAAGGAGAGAGAGAGAGAGAGAGAGAGAGAGTGGTGATGATGATGGTAGTTAGTAATGTAACACTGAACAACTCGACCTTGCCCGTACGTGTGTCAGGGAAGTACGTGAGGCCCCGGTTCATAATGGTGATGCCTCAGGTGACTTTTACTGGCTAAGGTCATCGGCGTTATTGAATTAAGAGACGGGGTGAAGGTTTGTTCCGTGGTGTGTGTGTGTGTGTGTGAGGCCTCGTCAATAGCTCGTCGCCTCAAAGAACATCAAAACAAGGTTGTTTGTAATGCCTGAAGCTATCTCCTCCTCTTCCTTCTCTTCCTCCTCCTCCTCTCCCTCCTCCTCCTCCTCCTCTTCCTCCTCTTCCCCCTCTTCCTCCTCTTTTCCTCCTCTTCTCCTTTCTCTTCCATCTTAAATAACTAAAATTTGACTATGAAACGATCTCTCTCTCTCTCTCTCTCTCTCTCTCTCTCTCTCTCTCTCTCTCTCTCTCATTTAACAGGTGTAGATTACCTCCTCCGCCTACCCACTTACTCCGGAACCTTCACCTTCACCTGCATACACACACACACACACACCACACACACACACACACACACACACACACCCACCCACACACACACACACACCCACACACACACACACACACACCCACCCACACACACACACACACCTTTATTTAAATTGGTTGCCAGGCATAATTCAAGTTGTCAGGGCAGTACGAGGTGGTCCAGTGAGCCAGTTGTTGCAGCCGAGTTTTACGGCGGGTGGAATTAGGTCGTTGAATTGGGTTGTTAAGGCTCGGTTAGTGTTTTATTGCACGCTGTTGAGGGTTTCAAGGCTGGTGGTGGCTCTGGTAGATAGGTGGGTCGATGGATGGATAGATAGATAGATAGATAGATGGATAGGGTGAGTATATTGATTCACAAATGGATATATACAGTAGAGAGAGAGAGAGAGAGAGAGAGAGAGAGAGAGAGAGAGAGAGAGAGAGCAGTTAGCAGGTACCCTTGACCCCTCGTTGTTAGTTTATCTCTTCATTATATTATCCATGACCTCCCTCCCTCACTCCAACTACCTGCGTCTTGTTGTGTGAGTTTCTCCTGGTGTCTTTTCATTTCCCTCAACTTTCTGTCGTTGTCTGGAACTCAACACAACACAACACAACACAACACAAGGCAAGGCAATGCAATACAACGCAATGCAACACAATACACGTATCTTTCAGCTATCAGAATCAATTACTAAATTCCAATACAAACGCAACACAAAATAAATTCCTCAAATAAGATTCACTTAACCTAACCTAACCTGACCTAACCTAACTTAACCTAACCTAACCTTAACCAAGACTCAGATATAATGTTACCATGGTTAACTCACCTTTATTGTTCATTAATTTGTGCAGGTCATTCAACTCAAACTTTTATTCAAGGGATTTTAGTAAATTTTATACATTAGGTCATAACCCCAGCCCGTGTGTTTGTTGTTTTAGTTCAACTCCTAGGAATTAGTTCACCGAGTTAACCCCAATTTGTGACTATAATTGTTTTTTCTTAACTAAAAATATACTTTGAGTTTGTCTTTTTTAGAATTTAGTAATTTCGTTCCTGTGTTTTCGATTTTTTGGTTTTATTATCGTTTGAGTTAATTCTATAGTTTGGTGGTTGAGTCTAATGTCTGAGTTAATTCTATGGTTTAGTGGTTGAGTCTAATGTCTGAGTTAATTCTATAGTTTAGTGGTTGAGTCTAATGTCTGAGTTAATTCTATAGTTTGGTGGTTGAGTCTACTGTTGAGTTAATTCTATAGTTTAGTGGTTGAGTCTAATGTGTGAGTTAATTCTATAGTTTAGTGGTTGAGTCTAATGTCTGAGTTAATTCTATAGTTTGGTGGTTGAGTCTAATGTCTGAGTTAATTCTATAGTTTGGTGGTTGAGTCTAATGTCTGAGTTAATTCTATAGTTTAGTGGTTGAGTCTAATGTGTGAGTTAATTCTATAGTTTGGTGGTTGAGTCTAATGTCTGAGTTAATTCTATAGTTTGGTGGTTGAGTCTAATGTCTGAGTTAATTCTATAGTTTAGTGGTTGAGTCTAATGTCTGAGTAATTCTATAGTTAGTGTTGGTCTAATGTCTGAGTATTCTAGTAGTGTTGAGTCTAATGTCTGAGTTAATGTTAGTTGGGTTGAGTCTAATGTCTGAGTTAATTCTATCGTTTAGTGGTTGAGTCTAATGTGTGAGTTAATTCTATAGTTTGGTGGTTGAGTCTAATGTCTGAGTTAATTCTATAGTTTGGTGGTTGAGTCTAATGTCTGAGTTAATTCTATAGTTTAGTGGTTGAGTCTAATGTCTGAGTTAATTCTATAGTTTGGTGGTTGAGTCTAATGTCTGAGTTAATTCTATAGTTTGGTGGTTGAGTCTAATGTGTGAGTTAATTCTATAGTTTGGTGGTTGAGTCTAATGTCTGAGTTAATTCTATAGTTTGGTGGTTGAGTCTAATGTCTGAGTTAATTCTATAGTTTAGTGGTTGAGTCTAATGTCTGAGTTAATTCTATAGTTTAGTGGTTGAGTCTAATGTCTGAGTTAATTCTATAGTTTAGTGGTTGAGTCTAATGTCTGAGTTAATTCTATAGTTTAGTGGTTGAGTCTAATGTCTGAGTTAATTCTATAGTTTAGTGGTTGAGTCTAATGTCTGAGTTAATTCTATCGTTTAGTGGTTGAGTCTAATGTGTGAGTTAATTCTATAGTTTGGTGGTTGAGTCTAATGTCTGAGTTAATTCTATAGTTTGGTGGTTGAGTCTAATGTCTGAGTTAATTCTATAGTTTGGTGGTTGAGCCTAATGCCAGTTCCAGCTAGTGGGAGTCTTTATTATATGAGACTTGGAGAATCCATCTTTGTGTCATAATTTAATTGAATTTATGGGAGAATTTATGAATGAACTTATGAGGATCTGTCTTTGTTTAATAGCTTGACTGAGTTTGGAGGAGGAGGAGGGAGAGGAGGAGGAGGAGGAGGAGGAAGAGGGAGAGGAGGAGGAAGAGGGAGAGGGAGAGGAAGAGGAGGAGAAGACGTAGAGGGAGAGGAGGAGAAGACGTAGAGAGGGAGGGAGGGAGGTAGGGAAGCAGAGAGGGAGGGAGGGAGGTAGGGAAGCAGAGAGGTAAGGAGGGAGGCATGGTAAGTGTTTCCCAGAGACTGCCTCACACCTCCATCACTTACCTCGGTCTGCTGAGCTGGTCATCAACATTATCATCTTTTTCATTATTTCTCCTTCTTTATCTTCTTCTTCTTCCATTTCTTATTATATTTCCTTCATCATCACCTGCTATGATATACAGGGAGACTCAGGCCGTGGTTTGGTCTAATCTTCCTGTGTGTGTGTGCATGGATGTGTGTATGTGTGGATGGCAGAGTTAGATGTGGATGTGATATGACTTTTTTTTCCTTTTATCTTGTTATTGTTGTTTTTATTATCATTATTCCATTAGTTATTATTATTTACTTATTTATTTAATCTTACGTTCATATTACAAACGTCACAACCACATACTGTAAACAACAACATAACAACATAATTATATCAGTTGCCGGAATCGATCCAAGGTCCCTGAACAGAGAAAGGCTATCCCCGTAACCACTGCGCCACTGTCCCCCTACCTGTGTGTGTGTGAACAACGCCCCTCATCACCTGACGTCAGCGGGTTAGGTTAGGTTTAGGTTAGGTTAGGTTTAGGTTAGGGTTGGGTTGGGTTAGGGTTGGGTTGGGTTAGGTTAGGTTAGGTTAGGTTTAGGTTAGGTTAGGTTAGGTTAGGGTTAGGTTAGGGTTGGGTTAGGTTAGGTTTAGGTTAGGTTAGGGTTAGGTTAGGTTGTTAGTGTTAGAGGGAGGGTGGGAGGGAGGGAGGGAGGGAAGGAGGGAGGGAGAGAGAGAGAGAGAGAGAGAGAGAGAGAGAGAGAGAGAGAGAGAATTCCATATCCATGCTCACACGTCAATTGGAACTTGCCGTTTGTCCGTCCGTCCGTCTGTCCGTCCGTTAGTTTGTCTGTCCGTCCGTCCGTCAGTCTTCCGTCCGTCCGTCCGTCCGTCCGTCCGTCAGGGAGTTGTTCAATCGATAACGTGAACAAATGTCAAAAGATTTTTACCAAAGTTGACGACAAGATCTGAGGCGACTTAAGTTGTTAGTATGTTGTGGCACCTTGGACTTTATTATGGCACCTTGGACTTTATCGTGGCACCTTTGGACTTTATTGTGGCACCTTTGAACTATTGTGGCACCTTGGACTTTATTATGGCACCTTGGACTTTATCGTGGCACCTTTGGACTTTATTATGGCACCTTGGACTTTATCGTGGCACCTTTGGACTTTATTGTGGCACCCTTGGACTTTATTATGGCACCATGAACTTTATTGTGGCACCTTTGGACTTCATTATGGCACATTTGGACTTTATTGTGGCGTGGCGGGGGATCTGACCAGCTTCAACGCCATTATATGGGCGCGTCACGGTGTATAGTGGCCGGGAGGGAGGGAGGGAAGGGAGAGGGTTGTGTCCAAGCTGGTGATTGGTGTGTAGTGTCCGGTGGGATTTTTGTCTGATATAATTTTGTCCAATTGGATTTTTAGGACATGTTAATCTATATGTGTTTGTGTAAGGGGGGGGGGGTCGCTGGATGAAAGGGGGGGGGGAGGAAGGGGAGGAAGGGGGAAGGGAGGAAGGGGGAATGGAAGGGAGGGAAGGGAAGGGAAGGGGAGGAAGGGAGGGGAGGGGGAAGGGAAGGATCAACTCTGGATCAAATCGTTCACATTTTCCCCACAGCTAAATTACATGTTGCTATTTTTATTATTTTTGTTATTAATGTTGTTGTTGTTTTTCTTGTTGTTTAGTGTGTGTGTGTGTGTGTGTGTAGTGTGTGTGTGTGTGTGTGTGTGTGTGTGTGTGTGTGTGTGTGAGTGTGTGTGTGAGTGTGTGTGTGTGTGTGTGTGAGAGGTGGCACATATGTTGTTTACAGGTGGTGGTAATCCTCAGGTAATGGATACTACTGCACCAACTGACCCCTCGTTTGTATCTGTCACTGTCTCCCATAACCCCTTTACCTTCCCTTTGCACCCCTTTACCCTTCCAATTGCACCTCTTTCCCCTCCCTTTGCACCTCTTTCCCCTCCCTTTACCCTCCCTTTGAACCCCTTACCGTCCCTTTGCACCCCTTTACCCTCCCTTTGCACCCCTTACCCTCCCTTTGCACCCCTTACCCTCCCTTTGCACCCCTTTACCCTCCCTTTGCACCCCTTTACCCTCCATTTGCACCCCTTACCGTCCCTTTGCACCCCTTACCGTCCCTTTGCACCCCTTTACCCTCCCTTTGCACCCCTTTACCGTCCCATTGCACCTCTTTACCGTCCCTTTGCCCTCCTTTACCCTCCCTTTACCCTCCCTTTGCACCCCTTTGCCCTCCCTTTGCACCCCTTTACCCTCCCCCTGGGTTAGACTCCCCCTACCCCTAATTATATACCCAAGGGGCGGTGATGTCCGAAGCTGACCAATAGGATGGCTTGGTTTTGTTGACTTGGACCAACCAGCTGGGAGACGTATATGAAACCCAAGCCAATAGAATCCCAGATGATGGTGACGTGAACCAATCAGCTGCAGGGGGGAGACATAAAACTAAGCCAATAGGAAGACGCCACCATTCAGAGGGCAAAGGTAAACAAACAGCCCGTCTGAACCAGCTGATGATGAGTGATGTAAACACTTCCCCCCCTACCTCTCTCCCCCCCTCTCCCCCCCTCTCCCCCCCCACCTCTCCCCCCTCCCTATACCCTCTAACCTCACTCCTTCCTTCCTTCCTTCCTTCCTTCCTTCATTCCTTCCTTCATTCCTTCCTTATTTCCTTCCTTCATTCCTTCCTTACTTCCTTCCTTCCTTTCTTCCTTCCTTACTTCCTTCCTTACTTCCTTCCTTACTTCCTTCATTCCTTTCTTCCTTCCTTCCTTCCTTCCTTTCTTCCTTCCTTCCTTCCTTTTCCTTGCCACCTTCCCCCTCCTATTGTCCTTTCTCCTTCTCCTCTTCTCCTTCTGGTCGAGAGAGAGAGAGAGAGAGAGAGAGAGAGAGAGAGAGAGAGAGGTTGTTGTTGCTGTTAAGTTGTGATGTGTAAATTGTTGTTGTTGTGGTAGTGGTGATAATGGTGGTGGTGATGATAGTTGTAGTGGTGGTAATGGTGGTGGTGATGATAGTTGTAGTGGTGGTAATGGTGGTGGTGATGATAGTTGTAGTGGTGGTAATGGTGGTGGTGATGACAGTTGTAGTGGTGGTAATGGTGGTGGTGATGATAGTTGTAGTGGTGGTAATGGTGGTGGTGATGACAGTTGTAGTGGTGGTAATGGTGGTGGTGATGATAGTTGTAGTGGTGGTAATGGTGGTGGTGATGACAGTTGTAGTGGTGGTAATGGTGGTGGTGATGATAGTTGTAGTGGTGGTAATGGTGGTGGTGATGATAGTTGTAGTGGTGGTAATGGTGGTGGTGATGATAGTTGTAGTGGTGGTAATGGTGGTGGTGATGATAGTTGTAGTGGTGGTAATGGTGGTGGTGATGACAGTTGTAGTGGTGGTAATGGTGGTGGTGATGATAGTTGTAGTGGTGGTAATGGTGGTGGTGATGATAGTTGTAGTGGTGATAATGGTGGTGGTGATGATGTTGGTGGTGATAGTGGTGATGATGTTGGTGGTGATAGTGGTGGTGATGTTGGTGGTGGTAGTGGTGATGTGTGTTTTCTGGGTCAGTACAACCACGGGTCGGCCATGGATCTGTGTGTGTGTGTGTGTGTGTGTGTCTGTGCCCTGTTATAAGTTGGCTTCCATCCGTCTGTCCGTCTGTTTTGGTTATTGTTGTTGTTGTTGTTATTGTTGTTATTGTTGTTGTTATTATTGTTATTGTTGTTGTTATTGTTGTTATTGTTGTTATTGTTGTTATTATTGTTGTTATTGTTGTTGTTATTGTTGTTGTTGTCGTTGTTATTGTTGTTATTGTTGTTGTTATTGTTGTTATTGTTGTTATTGTTGTTATTATTGTTGTTATTATTGTTGTTATTGTTGTTATTGTTGTTATTGTTGTTATTATTGTTGTTATTATTGTTGTTATTGTTGTTATTGTTGTTATTATTGTTGTTATTGTTGTTATTGTTGTTATTGTTGTTATTGTTGTTGTTATTGTTGTTATTGTTGTTATTTATGGTCTTAAAGTCAATAACATTAACCTCGTAATTTAGTCTCAATAACCGTGGTGATTTAACCTTTATATCCGAGTGAGAGTTTACCTGTAATTACCACACCAGGTGAAGGTCAAGGCCGGGCTGATCACCTGTCTCTACCTGCTGTTACTCTCACGTCATTACTGTCTAGGTGTTGTGACGTCATTACTGTCCAGGTGTTGTGACGTCATTACTGTCTAGGCTCTGTGACGTCATTATGGTATAGGCTCTGTGACGTCATTATGGTATAGGTGTTGTGACGTCAGGTGTCTTCCTACTATACACCTGTTCAACCCCCCTCTTCCCCTCTCCTACCCCCCTCTTCCCCTCCCCTCCCCTCCCCTACCCCCCTCTTCCCCCCCTCCCCTACCCTCCTCTTCCCCTACCCTCCCCTCCCCTACCCTCCCCTCCCCTACCCCCCTCCCCTCCCCTCCATTGAACAACACCTTCCCTGCAGTAACAGGTACTCATTAACGAGGCTCCCACCCCCCCCGACAAAACACACTTGGGAGTCTGAGGTAAACTCGACCGTGTGAACCGTGGTGTTAAGGACGGCTTTACCTTGATCCTGTGCTTAGGAATACCTACCTCGTTATAACGGCATCTCTCTGTGTTTTGTGACGTAACTGGAATGCTTATACGGTATGTATGTATGTATGTATGTATGTATGTATGTATGTATGCATGTATGTATGTATGCATGTATGTATGTATGTGGTATAGTAGTAGCGGATATGTATTGATATTTAGCGGGACTGAAAGAAGCTGTGTATAATAATAATAATAATAATAATAATAATAATAATAATAATAATAATAATAATAATAATAACAATAATAATAATAATAATAATAATAATAACAATAATACATAATAAATTAATGATAATAATAATAATAATAATAATAATAACTAATATATATAATAATAATAATATAATAACAATAATAATAATAATAATAATAATAATAACAATAATAATAATAATAATAATAATAATAATAATAATAATAATAATAATAATAATTCATTTAAATTTACTTCCAAATTAATAAACAAATTATTGAAAGTAGTCTCAAAAGCGTATTAATAGTGGATAATAGAGGGTTTTGTCCAATGAGAATACGTCTGGGCGGGATTTGTCCAATGAGAAGACGTCTGGGCGGGTTTTATGTAGTGGCAAGGTGTGTGGCCGGGTTTTGTCCAATGGGGAGATGCTTGGCCAGGTTTTGTCCAATGGGAAGACATCTAACCAGGTTTTGTCCAAACAAGGGCATGACTGTGGACATGGAGGTATGTATGAGTGTATGAGTCAGTGTATGAGTGTATGAGTCAGTGTATGAGTGTATGAGTCAGTGTATGAGTGTTTGAGTCAGTGTATGAGTGTATGAGTCAGTGTATGAGTGTATGAGTCAGTGTATGAGTGTTTGAGTCAGTGTATGAGTGTTTGAGTCAGTGTATGAGTGTATGAGTCAGTGTATGAGTGTATGAGTCAGTGTATGAGTGTTTGAGTCAGTGTATGAGTGTATGAGTGTATGAGTCAGTGTATGAGTGTATGAGTCAGTGTATGAGTGTTTGAGTCAGTGTATGAGTGTATGAGTCAGTGTATGAGTCAGTGTATGAGTGTATGAGTCAGTGTATGAGTGTATGAGTCAGTGTATGAGTGTTTGAGTCAGTGTATGAGTGTATGAGTCAGTGTATGAGTGTATGAGTCAGTGTATGAGTGTTTGAGTCAGTGTATGAGTGTTTGAGTCAGTGTATGAGTGTTTGAGTCAGTGTATGAGTGTATGAGTCAGTGTATGAGTGTATGAGTCAGTGTATGAGTGTTTGAGTCAGTGTATGAGTGTATGAGTCAGTGTATGAGTGTATGAGTCAGTGTATGAGTGTTTGAGTCAGTGTTTGAGTCAGTGTATATTGTGGTAACTTGAGTCCCTGTTGCCAGACGTATAATGTTAATTAGTTTTATATCACAGAATTACGTATTTTATAATTATTTTTTTATTAGCTGGATTTATTCGTAATGTATTTTAGTAATAGATTTAATTTATTCTGTTTCGTGTTATGTTATTTTTTAATGACTTTAATTGAAAGGGATTTTTATTTATTTTTAGTCAGTTTTTTGGACACTCGGCAGCGCGGTACGACAACTGCAGCACCTGTGGAACTCTCATGACAGAACTTCACAGGTGTCAGTGTCCCTTGGGCGGTGTAGGAGGGAAGGTGTGTATCGCTTACTCCTCCCTATCTTCCTTGAATTACCTCGTACATACATGGCATTGAGAATCAACTATACCCGTGTAATAATGTGCCTTAATACGTGTTAGATGCGTTGAGTGTTATAACCAACTCCCTAGAAGTCGACAAAATCATCTAGGGAGATAACTAGTGACATTTTAACAGGAACAAGAAGCTTCTACAGGTGTCAGAGCCAGAAGTTGCAGAGTATGTGGTCAGTTGTTGCACACGGATTGAAGGGCGTTGCATGGGACACTGCCCGCCCCTCACTGGCTAACAATTGACTGGCCATCACACACGCCCTTCTCAATCCTTTACAAAAACAAACTGTAATGTGAGGAAAAAAAAGTCGATTGACAAAAGTGGGAGTTATTTATTTTTACTGTGTTAGTAAGAGGTAGAGGGGGGGGGGAGGGGTGGTTAGGTGTGGTAATTGGCTAGTTTAGGGCAGGTGAAATACTTACGTGTTTTTTATATTTATAGATAATTAAAACAAGGAATAAATGATAATGATAATAACGTCTATGATAAAAATAAGACCATTTAAACTAACATTATTATTAAACTAAATTCATAAATACAATATATATTAAACCATATTAAAATAAACTAGTTTTTTACATAGTTATATTTTTTTTTTTGTTAGTGTTAAAAAAAAAATACCAAGTAAACCATTGGGAAACGAGGAACAAGTGGTCTTAATGAAGTGTGGTTTATCCAGGTTTATTGAGGTTGGGTTAGGTTAGGTTTAGTTTGGTTTAGTTTTGGAAGGCAGATTAAGATTTACTATTATTATTATTATTATTATTATTATTATTATTATTAATTTTAAGGTTGAGTTATTTTTATACATTATTCCGTATATTGCCATTCGTTTTTCTTTATTATTCTCTATACTTCTCCCATTTATTATCGTCTATTCCCCTTAGTCCTTATCGCTGGCACCTGTTCGCGCGATAATTTACACCCCAAATAATTTCGCGAGTTGGTTTGTTGGCGGCGCTAAATTACGTCGATGGAGTTTTATTACGGCCACTTGATGTTAAAACAGGGGTGATGGTGTAGGTACGTGGCCTGCCTAACCTGTCATTCTCTAGCCTGCCGTGGCCTGCCTAACCTGTCATTCTCTAGCCTGCCGTGGCCTGCCTAACCTGTCATTCTCTAGCCTGCCGTGGCCTACCTATCCTGTCATTCTCTAGCCTGCCGTGGCCTGCCTAACCTGTCATTCTCTAGTCTGCCGTGGCCTGCCTAACCTGTCATTCTCTAGCCTGCCGTGGCCTGCCTATCCTGCCATTCTCTAGCCTGCCGTGGTGTGCCTAACCTGTCATTCTCTAGCCTGCAGTGGTGTGCCTATCCTGCTATCCTTGCCAGCCGTGGCCTGCCTATCCTGCTATCCTTGCCTGCCGTGGCCTGCCTATCCTGCTATCATTGCCTGCCGTGGCCTGCCTATCCTGCTATCCTTGCCTGCCGTGGCGTGCCTATCCTGCTATCCTTACCTGCCGTGGCGTGCCTATCCTGTCATTCTCTAGCCTGCCGTGGCCTGCCTAACCTGTCATTCTCTAGCCTGCCGTGGCCTACCTATCCTGTCATTCTCTAGCCTGCCGTGGCCTGCCTAACCTGTCATTCTCTAGCCTGCCGTGGCCTGCCTAACCTGTCATTCTCTAGCCTGCCGTGGCCTGCCTAACCTGTCATTCTCTAGCCTGCCGTGGCCTGCCTAACCTGTCATTCTCTAGCCTGCCGTGGCCTACCTATCCTGTCATTCTCTAGCCTGCCGTGGCCTGCCTAACCTGTCATTCTCTAGTCTGCCGTGGCCTGCCTATCCTGCCATTCTCTAGCCTGCCGTGGTGTGCCTAACCTGTCATTCTCTAGCCTGCAGTGGTGTGCCTATCCTGCTATCCTTGCCAGCCGTGGCCTGCCTATCCTGCTATCCTTGCCAGCCGTGGCCTGCCTATCCTGCTATCCTTGCCTGCCGTGGCCTGCCTATCCTGCTATCCTTGCCTGCCGTGGCGTGCCTATCCTGCTATCCTTACCTGCCGTGGCGTGCCTATCCTGTCATTCTCTAGCCTGCCGTGGCCTGCCTAACATGTCATTCTCTAGCCTGCCGTGGCCTGCCTAACCTGTCATTCTCTAGCCTGCCGTGGCCTGCCTAACATGTCATTCTCTAGTCTGCCGTGGCCTGCCTAACCTGTCATTCTCTAGCCTGCCGTGGCGTGCCTATCCTGTCATTCTCTAGCCTGCCGTGGCCTGCCTATCCTGCTATCCTTGCCTGCCGTGGCCTGCCTATCCTGCTATCCTTGCCTGCCGTGGCCTGCCTATCCTTGCCTGCCGTGGCCTGCCTATCCTGCTATCCTTGCCTGCCGTGGCCTGCCTATCCTGCTATCCTTGCCTGCCGTGGCCTGCCTATCCTGCTATCCTTGCCTGCCGTGGCCTGCCTATCCTTGCCTGCCGTGGCCTGCCTATCCTGCTATCCTTGCCTGCCGTGGCCTGCCTATCCTGCTATCCTTGCCTGCCGTGGCCTGCCTCGCCTACCTTACCCTAACCAAACCTAACCCACTTTACCTAAACCTAAACCTAAACTAAACCTTAACTATTGATAAAATTAAAACAAGAAAAATTACATACGAATAAATGCAAAAAAAAAAACACCGTCTTGACTCTTACTGTTCTGAGTTTGTGTTTGTTTATGTTCAGTTGGGTTGTTTTATCGTGTTTTAGTTAGGTGTTTGTTTTTAGTGTTTTGATAACACTCGGAGCAATGAAACACAGAACAGAAGAGAGTGAAGCGAAATTACAGCAAAATCACCAAATAAAACGGAAAAATATTCATTACAAACAAAAGCAATAGAAACACGGACCAAACAAACAAACAAAAATATAATACAAACATGAAACAACACAACAAATACACATACAGAGGAGCTTTTATTTCCACCAAGTTGTTTATGGTGAGTCTAAACTATTGATAGTAGGTTAAGTTAGGTCATGTGTGGTGGTTTATTGGTGTACACACAGGGTGGTGTAATGCCTCTAGTGTGGCAGCATTATGTTAGTGTGAAGGTGCAAGAACTGCTTGCTCCCTCTCGCTTTCAGCTGCCGCCGCTGGCTGGCCCTCGTGGCGAACAGGGAAGCAACTTACACAAGTCTTCCCCTGCCAGTACACAGCCTCTTCACCATCAAGACTCCTGCTGTGCCTCCTCGTGGCAACACACGGTAACTGGGTGCCTCGTGGGCCCAGGCTAATCCATTAGAGGATCTCGGAGCAGCGGTGGGCCCCAGAGGGACGGCACATAGGCCCACTGGCATGTGGACACTTCCTGGCGCCTACCAACCACCGCCCCGCTGCCTTGTGGATCAACCTTGGCAGGTATAAGGCTACGGGAGTAAACCACGAACGAAAAATCTGCGGTGGAGCCCACGGGGGGGGGGGGGGGGGTTGTCAATACTTTCAAGATAGCCCGACTGCAAATCGAGGGAGACAAGCGCTGCCACCGCCCCTCCCGCACTAGACGTTGTCCCCCACATGTGCAACATCTATGATCGACTCTGCTGGTCCCGTGTCGGCCTCTTTAGTCACCTCAAAACTCACTAATGAAGGTGACATCCCTAATAACTCATCATTTTATCATAGCTGGATGATCGTCATAGTCGATCCCGAGTGACAGCAAAGTAGTAGTAGTAGTAATGATATACTGATATTTTGTTTGGACAATTAGGAAATAGTTAGTAAGAAACATGTAAATTAGACACTTGAATAATGATAATGATAGTTTATTATTATTATTATTATTATCATCTATGTACAGGTAGAGATAACTATAGGAATGGGTTTATACCTGAAGAAGAAGCACAAGAGTATATAGTTTCCACCCATCAAAGGCAAAGGTTTGAGAGCATCTGCAGCCTACACGGGGCCAGGCTTTTATACACAGAGATGGTGAATTGTATTGTGTGTATAGATCTGCTGGACGTATATGGCAGTATACCCGAGAGATGTGGTGTATTGATGTCTGAAAGAGGAAAGTGTGTGTGTGTGTGTGTGTGTGTGTGTGCAGGAAAAGATGGAATTGGCTGGTGGAGGTGATACAAGGGGGGGGGGGGGTGGTCCCTGCAGGTGCTGTGTGGGGAGCTTTCTTAGCTTATTTCGCCTGGTGATTAAATACCCTTCTAAGATTAGGTTAAGTAAGTTAGGTTAGGTTAAGTTAAGTAAGCGTTAGGGTGGTTAATCTTGGTATGTTGAGAGACAGGTGTTGGGGAAGACAGGTGTTGGAGGAGGCAGGTGTTGGAGGAGACAAGTGTTGAGGAGGCAGGTGTTGGAGGAGACAAGTGTTGGGGAGGCAGGTGTTGGAGGAGACCAGTGTTGAGGAGGCAGGTGTTGGAGGAGACAAGTGTTGGGGAGGCAGGTGTTGGAGGAGACAAGTGTTGGGGAGGCAGGTGTTGGAGGAGACCAGTGTTGAGGAGGCAGGTGTTGGAGGAAACAAGTTTTGGGGAGGCAGGTGGAGACAGGTGTTGGAGGAACAAGTGTTGGGGGTGAGGGAGGGGGTAGAATGAGTGACAGAGGGAGGGAGGGAAGGGTAGGGTGAGGGGGGAGGTAAGGGTGAGGGGGAAGGTAAGGGTGAAGGGGAAGGTAAGGGAGGTATTTTGAGAAGCAATTGACATAGTTTTTGAAGATGTTGTATTATGATCGACCGCCAATTCTGATTTGATTGATAGATGTTTTTACGCCC
>CAUDMG010002011.1:590000-615000 GCA_958450375.1 Homarus gammarus
CGATCAGGAAGGGAGGAGGGATGAGGGAGAGAGAGGGATAAATAGATGAGGGAGAGGGAGTAGAAAAGTGAAGGGGAGAAGAGAGGTGGTGACCAGTGTGTGTGTGTGTGTGTGTTCATTCAATTATTCGTTTTATTCATATATCGCCTCTCTCTCTCTCTTTCTCTCTCTCTCTCTCTCTCTCTCTCTGTTTTTATCGAGGTTGTCATTATTGTTTCCTTTTCCTCGTCATTTGTCATTTTCCTCTAGTGCTTGTTTAACCTTTCCTCCTTATATACTTCCTTATTCTTCCTTATTTTTTCTTATTCCTCATTATTTTCTTCCTTATTCCTCCTAATTTTTTCTTATTCTGTTTCTTATTCTCTTTCTTTCTTCTTTTATTCTCTACCTTTTTTTCTCTTGTTCTGTTTCGCTTTCTTCTCCTTCCTCTTCCTTATTCTGTTCCTTTACTCATCTTAATTTTCTCCCTTTGCTCTTTACTCTCCTTCGTTTCTCTCTCTCTCTCTTTTTATCTCTCTTTTTTGTGTCTATATTCTTGCTCACTTTCTTTAATCCGCCATTGTATCATTGTTTCTCTTTTATCTGTTTTCATTTAATTATTATTCTATTGTCTTTGAGTATTGCTGTTCAGACTTGTTGTCCTTGTTAATTACTCAACCGGTGTGTTCCCCCCCCACCTGTGTGTTCCCTCACCTGTGTGTTCCCCCCACCTGTGTGTTCCCTCACCTGTGTGTTCCCCCACCTGTGTGTTCCCCCCACCTGTGTGTTCCCTCACCTGTGTGTTCCCTCACCTGTGTGTTCCCCCACCTGTGTGTTCCCCCACCTCTGTGTTCCCTCACCTGTGTGTTCCCTCACCTGTGTGTTCCCTCACCTGTGTGTTCCCCCACCTGTGTGTTCCCTCACCTGTGTGTTCCCTCACCTGTGTGTTCCCCCACCTGTGTGTTCCCTCACCTGTTCTAAAGTTCTTCTTAATGTTATTGTTATCTGATAAATCGTTTCAAGTACAAAAAAACTTCCGTGTACATAATATACGGGTACAGGTACATAATATACGGGTACAGGTACATAATATACGGGTACAGGTACATAATATACGGGTACAGGTACATAATATACAGGTACAGGTACATAATATACGGGTACAGGTACATAATATACGGGTACAGGTACATAATATACGGGTACAGGTACATAATATACGGGTACAGGTACATAATATACGGGTACAGGTACATAATATACAGGTACAGGTACATAATATACAGGTACAGGTACATAATATACAGGTACAGGTACATAATATACAGGTACAGGTACATAAGGTACAGGTACAGGTACATAAGGTACAGGTACATAATATACGGGTACAGGTAGAGTGATTTCCAGGGGGCGGCAGTCAGGTAATTTACTACCCCGAGCTGTGTGTGGTATTGGCTGTGTCGGGGTTGACCAAAACCACTTGAGATTTGCCACACCCGCAGTGACCACTACCGAACCCTCGAACGAACCCCACCTGAACCCCACCTGAATCCCAGAACCCCACCTGAACCCCGAACCCCATCTGAACCCCGAACCCAACTTGAACCCCGAACCCAACCTGAACCCCGAACCCAACCTGAACCCCGAACCCCACCTGGTACTCTGAATCCCATTACCGATATATCTGAGTGACTACCAAAAAAAGAATCATAATTTTCCGAGACATTAAGTTATGGAGTTTATCTTATCTGTGACTAAAAGTGCCTTATGTCCGTGCGTATGTCGTTCCCTTGTGCTGGGTTGGTGAGAGTATCTGTCTGTGTTGAACATCTTGTGGACTACTTGACATCTACCTGTACTGATCACATCTACCTGTAATGAACACATCTACCTGTACTAATCTACCTGCACTAATCACATCTACCTTCACCGTGCACCAACCTTAGTCTTTATTAGTGCTGGTGTGGTCAGCTGGGCAGCCACCTCACCATAACGTTGGGTTTATGGAAAAAAAAATCAATTTGTGGCAAGAAGGTGATATTGCACAAGAGGCACTGGAAGGTCGGGCTGTGTGTGTGTGTTGGGAAAAGTGGGGGGGGGGGGGGTGTCTGGACATATTGAAATACACACACACACACTGCGTTACGTAAGCCCATATATACCGTACTGTATTTAGATTGCTTGTTGGCGCGGTGGTGCTAATGGTCGTTGGGGTGGTAATGATCGTAGTTGATGATGTTAGTGGTGATCGTGGTAGTCGTGGTGCTTCTGCTAATGGTGGTGGTGGTGGTTGACTGCTCCTGCTAGTGGTGGTTGACTGCTTCTGCTAGTAGTATATACTGCTCCTGCTAGTGGTGGTTGACTGCTTCTGCTAGTGGTATATACTGCTCATGCTAGTGGTGGTTGACTGCTTCTGCTAGTAGTATATACTGCTCATGCTAGTGGTGGTTGACTGCTTCTGCTAGTAGTATATACTGCTCCTGCTAGTGGTGGTTGACTGCTTCTGCTAGTTGTTCTGCTTCTGCTGCTTTTGGTCATCAGTCATGGGAGTTAAATGTCCCGACCCGCACAGTCATGATTATTATCTCTCTCTCTCTCTCTCTCTCTCTCTCTCTCTCTCTCTCTCTCTCTCTCTCTCTCTCTCTCTTTCTCTCTCTCTCTCTCTCTCTGTTTCACACACACACACACACACTATGACATTTTTAAAAGCTCACCTACATTTAAGCCTCGTCTGGGGAGGTGCTGGCGTGGGAGGTCGTGTAGGTGGAGGAAGAGGGTCGTGTTGGAGGAGGAGGGACGGGTTGGAGGAGGAGGGACGGGTTGGAGGAGGAGGGAATGGATAGGGGGGAGGGGGGGGGCGCTCAGGTGTAGTACTCGTAAAGAAGCTGTCTCCACTAACCTCCTCCTTGAGCCTCCACCAACCTCCTCCTTGAGCCTCTACCAACCTCCTCCTTGAGCCTCCACTAACCTCCTCCTTGAGCCTCCACTAACCTCCTCCTTGAGCCTCCACTAACCTCCTCCTTGAGCCTCCACCAACCTCCTCCTTGAGCCTATACCAACCTCCTCCTTGAGCCTCCACCAACCTCCTCCTTGAGCCTCCACCAACCTCCTCCTTGAGCCTCTTCCAACCTCCTCCTTGAGCCTCCACTAACCTCCTCCTTGAGCCTCTACCAACCTCCTCCTTGAACCTCTACCAACCTCCTCCTTGAGCCAGGAAGGTCGAGGATTCTGAATTGGTATTGGTTGAAAATATATTCCAGAGTCTGCGTTTTGATTGGCCGAGAGTGTCACCTGGGGATGGGATAGTCCAGGAGGGATGAGGGAGAGGGAGAGGGATAGGAAGAGGGAGAGGAAGAGGGAGTGGGAGAGGGAGAAGAAGATGAATGAGATGTGTATGTTAGAGATTGGTGATAGTGGTAGTGATGGTAGTTGTGGTGGTTGTGGTAGTGATGATGGTAGTTGTGGTAGTTGTGGTAGTGATGATGGTGGTTGTGGTAGTTGTGGTAGTGATGGTGGTGGTTGTGGTAGTTGTGGTAGTGATGGTAGTTGTGGTAGTGATGATGGTGGTTGTGGTAGTGATGATGGTGGTTGTGGTAGTTGTGGTAGTGATGGTGGTGGTTGTGGTAGTGATGGTAGTTGTGGTAGTTGTGGTAGTGATGGTGGTTGTGGTAGTGATGGTAGTTGTGGTAGTGATGGTGGTGGTAGTGGTGGTTGTGGTAGTGATGGTGGTGGTTGTGGTAGTGATGATAGTGGTTGTGGTAGTGGTGATGGTGGTTGTGGTAGTTGTGATGGTGGTGGTTGTGATCGTGGTGATGTTTGTGTAAGAGGAACAGGTGATATAGACTCTCTCTCTCTCACCACACGACCAGTAACCTTCCGTTCATTCACGTCACTAGTCTCTTTGCTACCGCCTTACCGTTAAAGCCAAGCGTCCGTTATTGCCGTCCGTCCGTAAGTCTGTCCGTGGAGTGTGACTCGGTGAGGTATTAAGAAACATAAGAACATAAGGAGTCTGCAATAGGCCGGTTGGTCTGTGCATGGCAGCTTCTGTCGAGAGTTACTACCACTCTCTATCGTCCATGAATCTATCCAGCCTCCTTTTAAAACTTTCCAGCTTTCCAGCACTTACTACAAAGTTGCTAAGCTTGTTCCACTCGTCCACCACCCTATTTGTGAACCAGTTTCTTCCTATCTTCCTCCTAAACCTAAACTTATCCAACTTAAATCCGTTGCTCCGAGTCCTATCCTGCTGGGATATTATAAGAACTTTATCTATATCCCCTTTATTGATTCCTTTCACCCACTTAAATATTTCTATCATATCTCCCCGCACCTCCCCGCACCTCCCCGCACTCTTCGTCTTTCCAGGGAATGTAAGTACTAGTTGGGGGGGGGGGGGGGGTACAGTGTATTCCTCCTTCTTATTTTATCCCGCCTTCTCCTCTTCCTTCTCTTCTCATACTGGGAGTCAGGAGAGAGTCACGTCTGACATCTAGGACTGACAGCTGACACAGAGATAATGAGAGAGAGAGAGAGAGAGAGAGAGAGAGAGAGAGAGAGAGAGAGAGAGAGAGAGAGAGAGCTCTTGGTGGAAGCCCTTCAACACTATGTGGTGTTATAATCAGATCACACCTGAACTTAACTTAACCTGACCTAACCTAACCAAACCTAGACCTGACCTAACCAAACCTAACCTAACCTAACCTAACCTAATATTGATAACGCCTCTCATCCCACCGTGTAGGGGGAGGGGGGGGAGGAATAGCTGACTCTGGTGTTGTGGTTTATTGATTAGTAGATTTGGTTAGGTTAGGTTAGGTTAGGTTAGGTTAGGTTAGGTTAGGTTAGGTTAGATTAGGTTAAGTTAGGTTAGATTAGGTTAGGTTAGATTAGATTAGGTTCGATTAGGTTAGATTAGGTTAGGTTAGATTAGATTAGGTTAGATTAGGTTAGGTTCGATTAGGTTAGGTTCGATTAGGTTAGGTTAGATTAGGTTAGGTGAGGTTCTTATGAGTTCCAAGACTATCTAGACCATTTAAAAGGTTCTACTGGGTGGGGGGGGGGGGGTTCACTGTAGGTAAAGCTCCTCTCTGCCGACTATAAATAGGTCAACAGTGTATGAATGCCTGAACGAATTATGCAAATATTGTAGAGCTGGAATTATGATGACTCGAAATAGATGCTGATTACCTCTGTTGGGGGGGGGGAAGTTGGAGGGGTGGGGAGGCGTCTAGGGGGGAGTTGGAGGGGAGGGGAGGCGTCTAGGAGGTAGTTGGAGGGGTGGGGAGGCGTCTAGGAGGGAGTTGGAAGGGTGGGGAGGCGTCTAGGGGGGAGTTGGAGGGGAGGGGAGGCGTCTAGGAGGGAGTTGGAGGGGTGGGGAGGCGTCTAGGAGGGAGTTGGAAGGGTGGGGAGGCGTCTAGGAGGGAGTTGGAGGGGTGGGGAGGCGTCTAGGAGGGAGTTGGAGGGGTGGGGAGGCGTCTAGGAGGGAGTTGGAGGGGTGGGGAGGCGTCTAGGAGGGAGTTGGAGGGGAGGGGAGGCGTCTAGGAGGGAGTTGGAGGGGAGGCGTCTAGGAGGGAGTTGGAGGGGAGGGGAGGCATCTAGGAGGGAGTTGGAGGGGAGGGGAGGCGAGGCGTCTAGGAGGGAGTTGGAGGGGTGGGGAGGCGTCTAGAAGGGAGTTGGAGGGGTGGGGAGGCGTCTAGGAGGGAGTTGGAGGGGTGGGGAGGCATCTAGGAGGGAGTTGGAGGGGTGGGGAGGCGTCTAGGAGGGAGTTGGAAGGGTGGGGAGGCGTCTAGGAGGGAGTTGGAGGGGAGGGGAGGCGTCTAGGAGGGAGTTGGAGGGGTGGGGAGGCGTCTAGGAGGGAGTTGGAGGGGAGGGAAGGGAAGGGGGGTTGGGAGGGGAGTTGGGATTAAGTGTTGAAGCTTTAAGTGAGGTTAAGAACATAAGAATGGAGGAAACTGCAGCGGGTCTATTGGCCTTGTGGACGTTGCGGGAACCAATGGGAATTAAGTTATTGGATACTTGAGGTTGTGATTGGGGGAAGCGTTTGTGTAGGTGTATGACTTACCTGTTGATTAATGTCTTACCTGTTGATTGATGATGACTTACCTGTTGATTAATTGATGACTTACCTGTTGATTGATGACTTACTTGTTGATTAATGACTTAGCTGTTGATTAATGACTTACCTGTTGATTGATGACTTACCTGTTGATTAATTGATGACTTACCTGTTGATTGATGACTTACCTGTTGATTAATTGATGACTTACCTGTTGATTAATGACTTACCTGTTGATTGATGACTTACCTGTTGATTGATGACTTACCTGTTGATTAATTGATGACTTACCTGTTGATTGATGACTTACCTGTTGATTAATGATGACTTACCTGTTGATTGATGATGACTTACCTGTTGATTAATGACTTACCTGTTGATTGATGACTTACCTGTTGATTGATGATGACTTACCTGTTGATTGATGATGACTTACCTGTTGATTGATGACTTACCTGTTGATTGGTGACTTACCTGTTGATTGGTGATGACTTACCTGTTGATTGATGATGACTTACCTGTTGATTGATGATGACTTACCTGTTGATTAATGACTTACCTGTTGATTGATGATGACTTACCTGTTGATTGATGATGACTTACCTGTTGATTGATGACTTACCTGTTGATTGATGATGACTTACCTGTTGATTGATGATGACTTACCTGTTGATTGATGATGACTTACCTGTTGATTAATGACTTACCTGTTGATTGATGACTTACCTGTTGATTGATGATGACTTACCTGTTGATTGATGATGACTTACCTGTTGATTGGTGACTTACCTGTTGATTGGTGATGACTTACCTGTTGATTGATGACTTACCTGTTGATTGGTGATGACTTACCTGTTGATTAATGACTTACCTGTTGATTGATGACTTACCTGTTGATTTATGATGACTTACCTGTTGATTGGTGATGACTTACCTGTTGATTGGTGATGACTTACCTGTTGATTGATGATGACTTACCTGTTGATTGATGATGACTTACCTGTTGATTGATGATGACTTACCTGTTGATTGATGATGACTTACCTGTGGATTGATGATGACTTACCTGTTGATTGATGATGACTTACCTGTTGATTGATGACTTACAGATACTTTATGTTAAGTCACAGGCTTTAAATGTCCCCAGAACGCCATTTTAACGAGACTTTATATTTATTCTTTGTGTGTGTGTGTGTGGTGTGTGTGTGTGTGGTGTGTGTGTGTGTGTGTGTGTGTGTGAGTGAGTGAGTGAAGTGCTCCCCAGGGGTGATCTGGGGTGGAGGGAGCATGCTGGTAAAGTGTATTACCTCCCCAGGCAAGCCGCTTACTGAATGTCACAGGTCAGTGAGGGAAGGGGAGAGGAGAGGAGGGGAGGGGAGGGGGGAGGGGAGGGGAGGGGGGGAAAATATAATACAGAAATGGTGTGTTTGTGATAACTTGACTCTCCCCTCTCCCCACTTGCTCTCCCCCGGCCTTATTTCAGCCCTCCTCTACCAATTCCTTTGCTCCTCCTCCTACTCCTATGATTCCCCTTTCATTCCTTCCCCCTCTTCTTCTTTCTTCTCTCCTCCCCTCCCTTCCTCTGTTGTTTTCCCTCACCCCATTAATTCCCATTTGTAAGATCAGTCTTGGAGGGTAAACGAATTTGCTTTTATGTCGACAAAAACTTTATTCTGAGTTATTATGAATTTCTTACTTTTTTCTTATTTATTTTCTTTGTTTATCGTATTTATGTTTTGATTTTTTTATGAGTTTTCTAATCATGTACGTGTGTGTGTGTGTGTGTGTGTGTGTACAGTGAAGGACACTCAGTATATATTATTCTTGTTTCTTGCATACCTCGAAGCCTCTCCTAGGAAGCCTGTATTAAGTGAAGCCTTGATACTAACTCGACTTCATTAGAAACATTATTGAAGCCTTGGTGATGGTTTTGTTCATGTCTTATTTGTAAGTGAAAGTTTTTTGTAAGTAATTTTGGTGTTCCTAAAAGTTTTAAGTGAAGCCTTTATCGTTCAGTGCCCGTTGGAGATACTGAAGCCTTCGTAACTGTATGGAACTTTAATGACCTATTAAATGAAGCCCTGTTACCTTTTAAAGAGTTTTAAGCCCTGTATGTGAAGCCATAGTATGAATAGAGTGAAGCCTCAGTAACAGTGTGAGTTTTAAAAGTGCCTTAGTGAAGCGTGTCACAAGGGTGGGTGGAAGGGGGGGGTGTGGAGTACCTGGGGGAGGGTGGGGAGTACCTAGGGGAGGGTGGGGAATACCTTGGGGAGGGTGGGGGGTACCTGGGGGAGGGTGGGGAGTACCTAGGGGAGGGTGGGGAGTACCTGGGGGAGGGTGGGGAATACCTTGGGGAGGGTGGGGGGTACCTAGGGGAGGGTGGGGGGTACCTGGGGGAGGGTGGGGAGTACCTAGGGGAGGGTGGGGAATACCTGGGGGAGGGTGGGGGGTACCTAGGGGAGGGTGGGGGTATCTGGGTGAGGGTGGGGAATACCTTGGGGAGGGTGGGGGGTACCTAGGGGAGGGTGGGGGTACCTGGGGGAGGGTGGGGGGTTACCTAGGTGAGGGTGGAGGTACTAGGGTGAGGTGTACCTGGGTGGGGGCAGGGGGGTGATCAGCTGACTGCCAGTAAACAAGGTGGAGGAGCCTACGTCAACTTTCACTCTCTACTGCGCATTGCCAGCTCGCTCCACCAACACACTTACGATATAAACAAAAACTCCCTTACATGCTTACACCTGACTAACTTAAGGTAGATTCTTAGTGTCGTAAGGTTAATTTTCCTCCTAACTCCCTCTAATTCACGTAAGATAGATTTTTTTTGTTTTCTCGTAAGTGATAGATTAACTAAGCTCTGATTCACTTAATCCAACGATGTAGAGATATTTAAAGAATCGTAAGTTATTTTCCCTTTTGTCTAGGTACAGGTGTTAATGGATTTTGTAAGACTTTTTTTTATATTGTATCTTGTGTAATGTTTTTGTCCTTGCATCGCTCGACCAATGAGACGCTTTCTCGCCTTATACGTCACGGGAGGAAGTTCTGAGACTTTTATCTTTTTGTCGTAAGATAAAATAGACACGTTATCGCCCTCCCAATTAAATGATTTTTGGAGGGATAATTACATTTTACTTTATTATAAATCCTAACCTTACCTAACCTAACCTAACCTAACCTAACCTTACCTTACCTAACCTAACCTTACCTTAACCTTACCTTACCTTAACCTTACCTTACCTTACCTAACCTAACCTAACCTAACCTCACCTCACCTCACCCTAACCTAACCACCACCTAACCCAATTTTTGTTTTTACACCTCGTTTGACCTTGCGAGTATGTGGGTTGTGACCTCTTGTGTGTCCACTGTTAGCCATCTAGTTTAGTTGACTTGTTAATGATTGTTGTTGCTGGAGGAGAGAGAGAGAGAGAGTGAGAGAGAGAGAGAGAGAGAGGGAGAGAGAGAGAGAGAGAGAGAGAGAGAGAGAGAGAGAGAGAGATAAATTTATAGATACCTCGTTCAATGGAGAGAGACAGACAGACACACACACAGACAGACAGACACACACAGACAGACACACAGACTCACTTGGGATGTTTATTATGGTATAAATTGATTGTTTGGTCTGTCTGTCTGTCTGTGTGTGTCTGTCTGTCTGTGTCCGTCTGTCTGTCTGTGTGTGTCTGTCTGTCTGTGTCTATCTGTCTGTCTGTCTGTCTGTCTTGTGTTATGGGAGAGTGGACAACCTCAGCCTAGTAACAGTAACCCTGAAAGGAGTGGTTCTACCAGTCCGGTCATTAAGGTCAGATGTTGAGTGCTAGTTGTGTTGTGAAAATAGTAGGAATGGAAGTAGCAATAGCAGGTAACAGTAGCAGTAACAGGTAACAGTAGCAGGTAACAGTAGCAGGTAGCAGTATCAGTCGCTCTTGACCAAACTTAGTGTGTGGTTACGTCACAGTTTGACCTCACGCCAGCTTAATACTCAGTAATGTGTGTCGTTATTGTGGGGGGGGGGGGGTTGTGGCCTATTGGAGTTTATTGTGGGGGGGGGGTGTTGTGGCCTATTGGAGTTTATTGTGGGGGGGGTGTTGTTGTGGCCTATTGGAGTTTATTGTGGGGGGGGGGGGTTGTGGCCTATTGGAGTTTATTGTGGGGGGGGTGTTGTGGCCTATTGGAGTTTATTGTGGGGGGGGGTGTTGTGGCCTATTGGAGTTTATTGTGGGGGGGGGGGTTGTGGCCTATTGGAGTTTATTGTGGGGGGGGGGTGTTGTGGCCTATTGGAGTTTATTGTGGGGGGGGGTGTTGTGGCCTATTGGAGTTTATTGTGGGGGGGGGGGGTGTGGCCTATTGGAGTTTATTGTGGGGGGGGGGGGGTTGTGGCCTATTGGAGTTTATTGTGGGGGGGGGGGGTTGTGGCCTATTGGAGTTTATTGTGGGGGGGGGGTGTTGTGGCCTATTGGAGTTTATTGTGGGGGGGGTGTTGTGGCCTATTGGAGTTTATTGTGGGGGGGGGGGTTGTGGCCTATTGGAGTTTATTGTGGGGGGGGGGTGTTGTGGCCTATTGGAGTTTATTGTGGGGGGGGGGGGTGTTGTGGCCTATTGGAGTTTATTGTGGCGCTGTGGGGGGGGGGGCGGGACCTAACTGACCACTCATGCTTGCGCCATCGGGGACCTCCACTGCAGGCGTAATTGGTGGACTAACGTTCGTCTGGCGTAGATTTCGTAACTGTGTCATCATTTCGGAGAGGAGGAGGAGAACGCCAGGCAGTGTTCATCGCTTGTGCTGGCCATGCATGACAGTGTCCGCCTGTCAGTGGGTAACCGCATGCTGTAATAACTGTATAATGAAGTCGTTAAGTGGTAGGTGTAATCTCCTCCCGGGGGGCGTGAGGTGACCAGGGGCGTACTGTAGCCTCCGTGGGGGTGACCAGGGGCGTACTGTAGCCTCCGTGGGCGTGAGGTAACCAGGGGCGTACCGTAGCCTCCGTGGGCGTGAGGTAACCAGGGGCGTACCGTAGCCTCCGTTGGCGTGAGGTAACCAGGGGCGTACCGTAGCCTCCGTGGGCGTGAGGTAACCAGGGGCGTACCGTAGCCTCCGTGGGCGTGAGGTAACCAGGGGCGTACCGTAGCCTCCGTGGGCGTGAGGTGACCAGGGGCGTGGTACAGTACAGCAGTGTAGCCTCTGGGGGGGGGGGGGGGGTCGAACCAGTTATCTAGTGAAGGTGCAGTAAAGTTACACCATCGACTGCCTCTTGTTGTGGCGGCTGCGTCATTGTGGCGTGTTGATGGTCCGTCATGATAGTGATTTACTCTGTGTTTTTCAGGTTAATACAAGTGTCTTAGTTAAGTGTAAGGGACATGGGAAAGTGAGTGTGGATGTATTGACCTAAAAGAGAAAAAAAAAAGGAATTCTTATGTTTTAAAGAGAATTTGTTGTTTTTGTTGAAGAGAAACTTAAGTTGACGCCTTATGTCCAGCTACAGAGGACAACTGCTCTAGCGACCTCAAGAATATATTAGAAACGCCTAACAAACAAACTGGATTTAGAAGGAAAAAAGTGGATTGTGTTTTTTGTCTGGATGAATTATTATACCTGAAAAGAAGCTCAATTAAAGCCTTGTTACATGAAGATACTCGTGATAAACTGATGTAATTAAGAAAAAATGACCCAATTTCGTGTTTATTCTTTACCTCCGCGAGTGGATTACAATTTGAACAGTTACAGTGTTTAGATCTAACTCAGGTCTGTGTTTATGTTTGGAAGTGGAAAGTGTGTGACTATGAGGCGGGTGATGTAGAGGACAGGGGTTGTGAGGCGAGGACAGGTAAGAGCGGCACTCGACGCCAGGTAAATTACACTCATTAGCACTCGGTGAACTTTTTCCTGGGTGTTGGGTGGCGTGGCGTCGAGCTGCTGTTGGGGGAATAATGGTGAACGGGTCTCTGCGGGGGGGGTTCTCGCCTCCTACCCAGGAAGCAGGTGGTGGCGTGTACCGGTAACTGGTGACGAGCACCGGTATACTCACCAAAAACTGTTATTAAAGGTAGAAAAAAAGTGAATGGTACCAGCGCTTCCGGTACTGAGCAGGTGCCGTGTACTGGGACACTCGCCAGGTACCCGCTAACAGTCATGTGGACGAGGGTGTTAGTCACCTGGACGTGTCAACAACCTGGTGAAGTGTTGAGGCTCGACCTTTTCCTGTAAAGTTGTTAAACTCTGACCTTCGAGTCGACCCCTTCCCGTCCAGCAGTAGACTCATGGTTCACCGATGATGGAGAAGGTGGAGAAGAAACTAACGAGGTTCCGCGCCACACTGAAGAATAAAAGGAAACTTTCCTTACCTGTGTTTATCAACCAGTTCCAGCAACAGTGGGCGGAGCAACACGGGGGAGGCTCTACCAGTGGAGGGCTGGAGGTCGGCGGGGGGGTGACCTCATCCTCGGGGTCGTCCTTCGGGAGCCTGACGTCCATCCCACATGGGGTGGAGAAGGAGGGCCGTAGAGGCATGTCCCCGACCAATCTCAACTTGCCTTTCCTGCCGCTCGACTTGAGTGCCAAGGAGCGTCTGTCGAGTAACAGTGGGGGTTCCTCCTCCTCCCCCTACTCGACCATGAGCCACAATGGTCGGGGACAACACCACCACACTAACCTCATCACCTCAGTGTCCTCACCAGGCGGCACCACACTACTGGTCCCTGGCACACCTCCTTACCCCATCGTGCGTCTCAGTCTACCAGGTGAGTACCCACCCCCCCCCCCGCCTAGTGTCTCACCTAAAACACTTGTTGTGTCTCACCTCTCACCTCAAATACCCGTTGTCTCTCACTTGTAACACCTATTGTCTCTTGATTCCTCACACCTGTTGTCTCTCACTCACAAGACACAGGTAAACACGGCTCAGGTGTACCCTTCATTAGTCAGGATCCACACAGGTGAGTCACTTAACCTACGGCACACACACCTGAAGGCAAATTTGATGGGCTTCTGCTTGATAGGAGAGAGAGAGAGAGAGAGAGAGAGAGAGAGAGAGAGAGAGAGAGAGAGAGAGAGAGTATACCCCAGGTGTACTCAGGTAACAGGCATGGAAGTGTATGAGTATGAATAGAACTGCTACCTGCTACTGCTACCTGTATATTGTACAGGTAAGACCCCTCCTCCCCCTCCCCCTCCCCCTCCCCCTCCCCCTCTCCTCCTCCTCCTCCTCCTCCTCCCCCTCCCCCTCTCCTCCTCCTCCTCCTCCTCCTCCTAACAGTATCGATGCTGATTATATGACACTAATTAATTCCGATACCATCCTCTCTCTCTCTCTCTCTTCTTCTACCTCCCCCTCTCCTCCCTTTTCTTCCCTACCTCTCCTTCCTCTCTCCATTCTCACGCCTTTCCTCCTTTCTTACTCTCATTTCTTAATCCTTCTTTCTCTCCCTCCCTCACTCCCTCATTCCCTTCCTCCCCCTCCCTCACCCCCTTCCACCCTCTCCCTCCTTTACAGTAAGTATTTACTGTAAGAAATGTTTAGGGTTGGCGGTACACACACACACACACACACACACACACACACACACACACACACACACACACAAAGTTTGAGGTAGTGGGTCCGTCATCACGCCCCCCCCCCCCCCCCGTACAGTCGTTAACATCACGCAACTTCCAGAGGGGGGGGGGGGGTGACAAGGGGTGAAGGGGGAGGATGGCCAGGAATAGCTCGGCCGCCCCTCCACCCTCAACTTGTGCAATGACTTATGTTAGGAATAAGTTAGGTTTGGTTAGGTTAGGTTTGGTATATCTTATCTGGAATGATGTCAATTGGCAAGATGTGTTTTGACTGATACACACACACACCCACCCACCCTCCCTCCCCATCATAATACTTCCTCAACACCCTGGCTGTAACTAGTAGAATCTGGCAAAAGATAGAACGATCAGAGCAAGAACTCCTTCAAAGACTCCCACCAGATAACGACAACAACCATTACCACCCCCGATCTACACGGCCAGGCAATAGACAACCTCCCTAGACCAGCATCCGCCAGTAGGGTCGGCGGAATATGAAAAATGGACCTTAAAACACCCATATATGGGACAGGGTAGGATGTCTAGTGCCGGTACCGACAGACAATAACTAACCCATGACACAACCCTAACACACCATTAGCCCAGTCAGCCCGCCCTCTCTTACCTCCTCCTAAATTTCTCCAATTTCCGAACAATAACTTCCTTCCCCCACCTCTTATCTTCCTTCATTCCTCCTTCCCTACAAAATAAAAAAAAAATGTAAGAACCCGGAGTTCGTATCCCTCATAAGGACCCCCCCCTCCTCCCCCCCTCCTCCCCCCTCCTCCTCCCCCCCTCCCCCCCGGGCTGACTGGAGCGGAGGATGTATTTATGTTCACATGTATATGAGAACGAGTCTACATCTCTTGTGTCAATAAATAAATATGTAATAGAACAACAAGAGTCTAACACACAAACACACACATTATTTCACCCTTTATTTGTGCTTCTCTTTGTGTGTTCTTGGTGAAGGGGGGGGGGGGGGGGTGAGGGGGGTGTTGCGTGCCCTGGTCGACACTCTTTGCACTCCACGCTCTTGTGTTTTTCTCTACCTGTCTTTATTAATGATAGTTTTACCTCTGTCCACCACAGGTTGAATTACATTTCATGACTTTCTGCCTAATATATATTTAGTGTGAGTGTGTGTCTTTTGTACCCTTTACAACCCTTCTCCCGACACCACCCCCCTCGACACCACCACCCCCGACACCACCACCCCTCGACACCACACCCCCGACACCACCCCCCCGACACAACCCCCCCCCCCGACACAACAACCCCCCCCCGACACCACAACCCCCCCCGACACCACCCCCGACACCACCCCCCCCGACACCACCCCCCCGACACCACCCCCTGGCACCACCCCCTGACACCATCCCCTGACATCACCCCTTGAAACCACCCCCTGACGTTCTTTACCCCCTTTGACATCGACTGGCACACCCTTGATGTCCCTCCTTATGGCATCCCCTTCCCCTTAAGACCATCTGGCACTCCTTGGCACCCCCCACCCGTGTGCCTAAGGTAGATATCTGTGGTATGGGTTCCTGGCGTAGCTGACAGTATAATCCCCGTCCGTGACTGACGCTCCCTGACGCTGATTATACCGAGTGAGTGACAGCTGACATCCTTATGTGATCACCTCTCTCTCTCTCTCTCTCTCTCTCTCTCTCTCTCTCTCTCTCTCAATGAATACTCATGTCCTTTTTCGACTGTTTGATTGTTGTTTAGTATATATTAGAGAGAGAGAGAGTGAGAGAGAGAGAGAGAGAGAGAGAGAGAGAGAGAGTTTTCTTTACGCTACACTCACGGAGGTTGAGAGTTGCACCGGCACCATTTCCTTAAGGGGTCCAGGTGTGTGTGTGTGTGTGTGTGTGTGTGTGTGTATGTAATATATGTGCGTGTGTATGTAATATGTGTGTACGTATAGAAATCATTATCACGCCAACTCTAAACTCAAGAATACACACACACACACACACACACACCTGGGGGATGGTAAACTTAATTTTTTTTAGTAAGAGTCAAAACAGTGTTGACTTTGATGTCTTGCGTCTTGTGTTGACTGTGTTTGATGTTCGGAGTTGTGGGGGATATAAATCAATGAAGGTGACGTCAATTGTGGTTGTGACGTCAGGGGTGATGTTGATGACGTCACTTGTATTGGCGGTGACGTCAGTGGTGTTGGTGATGACGTCAATGATGGGGGGTGATGAGTCTTTGGTAATGATGGTGACGTCAGTGATGATGGAGGAGTGGGGAAGGCAGTGACGTCAATGGTAGATGAAAAGTTAGTGGTGATGATGTCAGCAATTGGTTTTAATGAAGTCAATAAAGGAGGTAATGGTGGTGACTTCAGTAGGTAGATAGGACATCAGAGGTAGTGACGTCAGGAGTTGGATAGGACGTCAGTAGTGGTGGTGAGGTCAGGAGGTGGTGGTGGAGGAGTGGGTCAGGCAAGTGAACGTGTACCTGAGGGTGGTTGGGTCGATCCCTAGCTTCAGGAGAGCGGCTTCACTATTGTTTTTCTTGTATATATATAATGATAAAGTTGATGCCTCCAGGTAATCGATTTTGTTTCCACACCCCCTACCTCCCCCACCTACATCCCCTACTTCCCCACCCACACCCCCTACCCACACCCCCTACCTCCTCACCTACACCCTCTACTTCCCCACCCACACCCCCTACCTCCCCCACCTACACCCCCTACCTCCCCCACCCACACCCCCTACCTCCCCCACCCACACCCCCTACCTCCCCCACCTACACCCCCTACCTCCCCCACCTACACCCCCTACCCACACCCCCTACCTCCCCACCCCCACCCTACTCCCCCACACAACAGCATATTGTTGCAAGGTAAGAGGTCCCCCGTCCCCTTTAAGGCGTGTGTCGGGTATACAAGACGGCGGCAGCAGACGGTTCGTTTAACTGAAGAAGCTTTAAATGGAGTCGTCGTATAAGTGAGGAGAGCGCCAGACGTGCCGTGTAAACGAGACGGTGTGGAGTATACAAGTGCCATTTAACGAAGGTACAAGATAACCGAGGTGTCGTTTAAACGGTGACAGTGCCAGAGGTGTCGTTTAACCGGGGACAGTGCCAGAGGTGTCGTTTAAACGGTGACAGTGCCAGAGGTGTCGTTTAAACGGTGACAGTGCCAGAGGTGTCGTTTAACCGGTGACAGTGCCAGAGGTGTCGTTTAACCGGTGACAGTGCCAGAGGTGTCGCTTAACCGGTGACAGTGCCAGAGGTGTCGTTTAAACGGAGACAGTGTCAGAGGTGTCGTTTAACCGGGGATCAGTGCCAGAGGTGTCGTTTAAACGGTGACAGTGCCAGAGGTGTCGTTTAAGGAATTATTATTGTGTGTGTGTGTATGTGTGTGTGTGTGTGTGTGACTTAAGTGAAATATTGTTGTTGTTGTTGTTGTAATTTAATAAGGTGATATACATATAAACAAAGGTTCAACACAATGTAATTTTATCAGAGAAATATTTGTCTTCCAGGAACAGTCATTTTTATCTTCTTCAATTTTGTCTGAATAGAAAATTGTCTCTGTCTCTCGTGAGTCGTCAACAAACTCATATTGGTTAGCTTAGGTATTTGTGTTCACCTTCAATATACGTCTCCACACACACACACACACACACTCACACACACACACACACACACACACCTGGAGCCAGAATGAAAGTCAACTCAACAATAATATGTGGCGTATTTTAATTAAGCCTTAAAAGAGCCAACCTAACCTAACCTGACCTGACCTAACCTAACTTTATTAACCTGAGTTCCTCTCTTCTACAGGTACGTGGTGTAGCGCTTCCTGCAGGCGGACAGGTAACGTGGCGTACAGGTGTTACAGTACTAGGTCACACTCCACCAGGTGTTATGGTACAAGGTCACACTCCACCAGGTGTTATGGTACTAGGTCACACTCCACCAGGTGTTATGGTACAAGGTCACACTCCACCAGGTGTTATGGTACTAGGTCACACTCCACCAGGTGTTATGGTCCAAGGTCACACTCCACCAGGTGTTATGGTACTAGGTCACACTCCACCAGGTGTTATGGTACAAGGTCACACTCCACCAGGTGTTATGGTACTAGGTCACACTCCACCAGGTGTTATGGTACAAGGTCACACTCCACCAGGTGTTATGGTACAAGGTCACACTCCACCAGGTGTTATGGTACAAGGTCACACTCCACCAGGTGTTATGGTACAAGGTCACACTCCACCAGGTGTTATGGTACAAGGTCACACTCCACCAGGTGTTATGGTACAAGGTCACACTCCACCAGGTGTTATGGTACAAGGTCACACTCCACCAGGTGTTATGGTACAAGGTCACACTCCACCAGGTGTTATGGTACAAGGTCACACTCCACCAGGTATTATTAATGAGGTCGGAAAGGTTAAGGCTGTGAGGGAGGTCAACTTGCTTCCCTCACACCTTGTACTTCATGTTGTGTTCATGTGAGGTCTCTCTCTCTCTCTCTCTCTCTCTCTCTCTCTCTCTCTCTCTCCTGCCGTCTTTCTGTGTACGGTTAAGGACGTCTTTTATAAACTGTCACTGAGACTCCCAGAATCCCCTTGTGGTTGTTGGGGGGGGGGGGGGCGAGTCACGGTACAGTCTGACAGTAGTTTAGACGCCATATTGGTTATGAAGAGACGGGAGTTTTTGACTGTATCGATGACTGTCCACAGGTACAGTCAGGTGAGACTGATGCCACACCAGTCAACTGTTTGGTAAAGGTGATGAAGTGTTTGGCGTCTCCGGGTGTAAGCTCTGTCAGGTGTACGACACTTCTGTACTGGTGTAAACAGTGTCAGGTGTACGACACTTCTGTACTGGTGTTGACAGTCTCAGGTGTACGACACTTCTGTACTGGTGTAAACAGTGTCAGGTGTACGACACTTCTCTACTGGTGTAAACAGTGTCAGGTGTACGACGCTTCTGTACTGGTGTAAACAGTGTCAGGTGTACGACACTTCTCTACTGGTGTAAACAGTGTCAGGTGTACGACACTTCTCTACTGGTGTAGACAGTGTCAGGTGTACGACACTTCTGTACTGGTGTAAACAGTGTCAGGTGTACGACACTTCTGTACTGGTGTAAACAGTGTCAGGTGTACGACACTTCTCTACTGGTGTAAACAGTGTCAGGTGTACGACACTTCTCTACTGGTGTAAACAGTGTCAGGTGTACGACACTTCTCTACTGGTGTAAACAGTGTCAGGTGTACGACACTTCTGTGCTGGTGTAAACAGTGTCAGGTGTACGACACTTCTCTACTGGTGTAAACAGTGTCAGGTGTACGACACTTCTCTACTGGTGTAAACAGTGTCAGGTGTACGACACTTCTGTGCTGGTGTAAACAGTGTCAGGTGTACGACACTTCACCAGTAGACAGGAAGCACTTGAGCAAGGCCGTCATTGTGACTGACAGGGCTGGGACAAAGATTGAGTTCTTGTGGGGGGAGAGGAGTGTGGGGGTGGGGGGGGAGGGACGTGTGGAGGAGGGGTAGATGAGTGAGGATAGGGAGGGGATGAAGGAAGAGAGAGAGAGACGCGGTCCATCTCAGGTGTATCTGTGAATGTAGACAACCAACCTCACGGTGTTTGGGGGGGGGGGGGGTACGACTCCAATTCTTGTGGGTTAGGTTAGGTTGTGTAAGTGTGGGGGAGCAGGGTTGTGTAAGTGTGGGGGAGCAGGGTTGTGTAAGTGTGGGTTCAGCAGGGTTGTGTAAGTGTGGGGTAGCAGGGTTGTGTAAGTGTGGGGGAGCAGGGTTGTGTAAGTGTGGGGGAGCAGGGTTGTGTAAGTGTGGTTCAGCAGGGTTGTGTAAGTGTGGGTCAGCAGGGTTGTGTAAGTGTGGGGGTAGCAGGGTTGTGTAAGTGTGGGTCAGCAGGGTTGTGTAAGTGTGGGGGAGCAGGGTTGTGTAAGTGTGGGGGAGCAGGGTTGTGTAAGTGTGGGGTAGCAGGGTTGTGTAAGTGTGGGGGTAGCAGGGTTGTGTGTGTCCCTTCAGCATTAAGTGGGAGTGCAGGAAGGTGTGGGAGGTTGGAGTGGTTAGATGCACCAGTGTTGTCAAGTGATCACCTCCTCAACAGCTGAGCTTTTGATTCACCTTCAGGCAATCACACAAGAAGACCCTCACTGGATGCTTGTGGTCTTAATTCTCGTGTGTGTGTGTGTGTGTGTGTGTGTGTGTGTGTGTGTGTGACTTAAGTGAAATATTGTTGTTGTTGTAATTTAATAAGGTGATATACATATAAACAAAGGTTCAACACAATGTAATTTTATCAGAGAAATATTTGTCTTCCAGGAACAGTCATTTTTATCTTCTTCAATTTTGTCTGAATAGAAAATTGTCTCTGTCTCTCGTGAGTCGTCAACAAACTCAAATTGGTTAGCTTAGATCTCCTGTAGGTCACGTTAAGTGTGAGAGACAAGGGTGAGGTCGTCTGCATACTGTAATTCACCTTTGTTCCTGCCTGGAGTCATCTTATGTTGAAAAGACCCTTCACCCGGTACTGGATGTCCACCCCGCTGGCTAAACTGGCACTGGCACGAGTAAGGAAGAGGGTCAAGAAAATGGAAAGGAGAATTAGTTCCTTGTGTTGTTTCACCAGTGTTTGAGTTTTGGGGGAATGCGTTGTATAGCTCTATGTATGCTTTCCCTGACTGGTTGAGGGACTGGACTGGGACTAACTAACAAACTTGACTACCTGAGTGGGTGACTTGACTAAGTGACTGACCGAATTGCTGACAGAGAAAAAAAAAAGAAAGAAAGAACTAAATAAGGAGAGTGAAAAGAGACGATTCTGGCAGCTCTCTCTCTCTCTCTCTCTCATCGGGAGGGAGGAAGGAAGGAGTCACTTTACATACACACATAACAGCACCTTGAAGCCTCTATGTACCGCTTGCTGCTGCTGCTAGGACCACCGTCATCTGGCCTCGCCATATGACCACACCACCACGTCCGGATCCCTGCACAGCGACTCCGAATTCCCATACTTTTACCTCATTTCCACAGTGTATATCCAAACTATGCGTAATATATTCTCCTATGCCTTGAAATACGTAAACAATAATAGATAAATCTCGTCTGGTAGTTAGTGAGGGTATAGTTCATGGTGAATGGTGGTGTGATGTAGTCAGGTGGGGGGATTCGGACGAGTGGTCAGCTGGTCAGGTGATGCACCTTAGCAGGTAAACCAAAACATTACGCCTCCGGGCCAGAGTTCCCGCGGCCCGGTCATTCAATACTTGTGTGTTTTAACCCTTCCCTCGAGTGTTGAGAGAGAGAGAGAGAGAGAGACCTTCCCTCAGGTAATCATTACACCTGTTTACCGTCTATAGTCTTACTGTAATCCCGACGCCATTATCTTTTTCCACCATCCTCACCGTATCTGGTCTCTCATTAGTGTATATTAATTGAGAAGAATTTAGAGTATTTAAGGAAAAAAAATGATTACCTGAAGATTAGGCACCCCAGCTAATTTCACCTTAAAATCACCCACCTTATTAGATTAGATTAGGTTAAATTAGTTACTTAGATTAGCATTAGGTTATATTAGATAAACGTTAATGTGGTTAATTAATAGGTACAATAAGCTGGCTGGGCTAATCTTAAGCTGATATAAAGTTTCCACATTAACGATAAAGAATTGAGCTTAGTGAACCAAGTATAGAAAGAATAATCCTCTTTTTAGCCACACCAACATCCACGAGTCCACGGTTAAGGTGCGAACCATTGAGAATCCCGTTTCATTTTGATCGTAAGTGAAGCAAGTATTTTTGCGAACTCTCTCACAACATCACTACAAGTATCATTGGCTTGTGAATTGTGGACCAGGAAGTGTGTACGAACGAGAGGGTTAGGTTTGGTTAGGTTAGGTTATTTATTTACTTACCAAACAGGTGTTACTTGTACACAAACAACTATAAGTAACTAAACCGGCAGAAAACGAACACGGAAAAAAAATATAAGGAAAAGCATCTAGAGCCGATATCATTTCATCTATCAATGCGGATCTGTGCAGCATCTCCAAATGGGGAGGTGGAAACTTGGTTAAATTCAATAGTAATAAAACACAGTATTTGCCAATTACACTTTCCAAAATAGATGATCTCCCACCAATTGCATTTCAGGACGCTATCATTCTGCCAAGTTCTAAAATAGATATTCCAGGCCTCCCCATTTCCTCTGTCATGGAAGCCACACATGCTCAACATTGCTAAAGCTGCCTCCCGAAAGCTGGGAATGCTGTACAGATGCCGTAACTACTTCACTCCTGAGCAGTTGCTTCAAGTATATAAGGGATTCATTCGTCCTAACTTGGAGTACTGCTCTCATATCTGGGGTGACTCTTCTTCTGTCCAACTGTTAGATAGGGTGGAATCAAAGGCATTTCGTCTTATTAACTCTCCTCCTTTAGTTGATAATCTTTCTTCCCTTTCTCTTTGCCACAATGTTGCTTCACTCTCTCTCTCTTTTACAGGTACTTTAACGGGCAATGTTCGGTGGATTTGGCATCCTGTGTACCGCCGGCAAGGCCGTGGGTTCGTAACACTCGTCTTGCCCGCGGTGCCCACCATTTCTCTGTGGATGTCGGTCACACTATAATAACCCGTTATAGTACCTCCTTCTTTCCTCACACAGCCAAACTGTGGAATGCTCTGCCTTCTTCTGTGTTTCCATACTCATACAATCTGTCTCAATTTAAAAAGATGATTTTCCGGCATCTTTGTGGTGTAGATTAACACAGTATAACCTTTTTCCTTTCCCTTTTTAGTTCATTTTATTCTTATTCCCCCCCCCCCCCCCCCAGGCCCCGATGACCTGTGCCCGGGCGGTTTATTCCCCTTAAAAAAAAAGAAAGAAAGAAAATTTTGGTGCGACTGAATCAAAACAGTGAATATTCTTGAGTGTTTAGTGTTGTTTTGTTCTTCACCCCCACGGCTCTCTTCACCCCCACGGCTCTCTTCACCCCCACGGCTCTTTAACTCACTTCGGCAGGTAACTGGTATAATAGGACCTTGTGTTAATGGCACTCATTTCTAATTGGCTCTCGTGTTAATTAGCCCAAGTTCTAATAGGCCCCACTTCTTAAAGGTCCCAGTCTTAATAGGCCCCAGTCTTAATAGGCCCCAGTCTTAATAGGCCCCAGTATTAATAGGCCCCAATCTTAAAACGCCTCAGTTGTAATAGGCCCCAGTCTTAATAGGCCCCAGTCTTAATAGGCCCAAGTCTTAATAGGCCCCAGTCTTAATAAACCCTAGTCCTAATTGATCCATGAATCTGGGGGTCCATTAGGATTGATGCCCATTAGGACCAGAACCCCATTATAACTTAAGACCCATTAAGACCTCTTCACCCTGGGGAGAAATGGAGGGGTAATGACAAGTGGCACGGGGCTGGCAAGTGGCACGGGGCTGACAAGTGGCACGGGGCTGGCAAGGGGCACGGGGCTGACAAGTGGCACGGGGCTGGCAAGTGGCACGGGGCTGACAAGTGGCACGGGGCTGGCAAGTGGCACGGGGCTGGCAAGGGGCACGGGGCTGACAAGTAGTGGTCGTGTGCGTGTGGAACTAATGACTTTACTAGCGCCTGGGTTGTGTAACTAACGAGGTGATTGGCTGGCAGGGAGCAATTGACGTAGAGTAAATTGGAGCTGTTTGGACAGTTAATTGCTTAATTATTTGCTTGTTGGGATGAAAGGAAAAGGTGAATGTTTTATTGTCTAATGTTTCTTGGTGTTTTAAAGCGTTTGTTTTAGTTGTTTTATTTTTGTCTCGAGGTGGTTTATGATTTGTGTTTGTCTGTGTTTTAATGTTTTTGTTTATTGATTGGTGTTTTATTTTTGTTTTTTTTTATAATTTTGTGTTTTAATTATATTCTTTGGTTTTTAATGTGTGTGTGTGTGTGGGGGGGGGGGGGGGGTGAGGTGAAGGCAGACCGTACTAGCAACAGGTATGTGATAGCTGAGGGTGGTGAACACCTTTTGCCCAGGTGAGGTACGGTAATTAACTTAATCGACGGGGTGGTGAGGGAGGGGAGTGTGTGGGTTAGGTTAGGTTAGGTGATAGGGGAATGCATCTCTAGGTGACCCAAAACATTTCTCTCTCGCTAACTCAAAACCTCTGTCACTATATCTGGCTAACGTAAGTCTGGCGAAGACTTCAAAACGATGTCATCTATTTGGACCATGAAGCTACGACACCGCTGGCAGAAGAATGGAGAAAATGCCACTGCAGGCAGAAAGCGAGCGAAGCATCCGTCTGACGTTGCTTCCATTATCTTGTCACTGTGGAATGGAGGGGAACGTCAGACGATGTTGAATGCCGATGCTGGCGGAGTTTTCGTGACAGAGGTAATACGAGTGGCTGCCTGTATGAGAAGTATCGTGTGAACTGAAGCGGAATATTTAAAGTTACAGTGTGTGTGTGTGTGTGTGTGTGTGTGTGTGTGTGTGTGTGTGTGTGTGTGTGTGTACCAACATTATGTCTGTATATTTGCCCGTCTGTGTATATATTTGTCTATTTTGTTACGATGTGTACAGTTGGTGGAGGCGGAGAGCTGAGTGATTCATCTTCAGCGTGTAGGACAGAGTTCAAGGCTACAGGTACCAACTCAGCTGTCTCTTACCTGCGGGTTGTAATTGGGAGGGTTATAAACGGGGTTGTAATTGAGGTTTGTAACTGTGGTCGTAGTTGTGATTGTACAGAGAGAGAGAGAGAGAGAGAGAGAGAGAGAGAGAGAGAGAGAGAGTGAGTGTGTGTATGTCTTGGTCAGCTGAAAGATGGCTTGGTCTCGCCCACTCCCCACTTTCCCCCTTGGCTTAGTGAACACGGATATTGTGTGTGTGTGTGTGTGTGTGCTGACGTAGCTTAGGTAAGACATACGTTCACACATGCCTAGTTCAGGTTGGGGTGGGAGGGGGGGGCGGGGTGGGTTATGTTAGAAACCTTTTGGGGAATCGATCGTTTTGTCGTAACTTAAGTGAGAGACACGTTCACAGATCTCTATTTAAAGGGAAAAGTCGATGACAATACAAGTGTATGACTGTCTTATAGAGCTTTCGTGTGTGTGTGTGTGTGTGTGTGTGTGTGTGTCCAATTAAAGTCTTCATCGTCTTGTTTTTGTATTGAAAGTTAGACCACAAACAGCTGATTCCGGATGTAAACAAAGAACAGCTGATTCCGGATGTAAACAAAGAACAGCTGATCCCCGGATGTAAACAAAGAACAGCTGATCCCCGGATGTAAACAAAGAACAGCTGATCCCCGGATGTAAACAAAGAACACGTGGTCCCCGAGAATACGATAGTGACCAATTATTTTTGGCCTTTAATGAGGTAGTGCAAGGATGAGTACTCTCTCTCTCTCTCTCTCTCTC
>CAUDMG010002011.1:617500-622500 GCA_958450375.1 Homarus gammarus
GAGGGGGGGTGGGGGTGATGGGGGGTGGAGGTGATGGGGGTGGAGGTGATGGGGGTGGAGGTGAGGGGGTGGGGGTGAGGGGGTGGGGGTGGGGGTGAGGGGGTGATGGGGGGTGGGTGAGGGGGTGGGGGTGAGGGGGTGGGGGTGATGGGGGGTGGAAAGTTGTTGGGGGTGGATATTTGTGGACCTGTTTCAGTGACCTAACCTAACCTAACCTAACCAAAGCTAACCTGCCCTCCTCTGCCAAAAAACTACCTTCCTTAGGCGCAATCAGAAACATCACAAAGTACAAACAAACAAACAAACACAGATAAGACAAACAACAAACAAACAAACACAAATAAGACAAACTGACAATTAACCATCGTTCGTGACAGACAGACAAAGAGACAGAGGAGAAAGTCATGATATTAATAGCCATCACTCCTGAGTGATAATACCAAGTTATTGAGGGTTGAGGGAATGGTGAGGGGGGGGTGACGGAGGGGGGGAGGTGGTGGGAGGGGGAGGGGGTGTGAGGGGGAGGGTGTGTGAGGGGGTGAAGGGGTGAGGGGGGAGGGTGTGTGAGGGGGGGAGGGGGTGTGAGGTGGGGGGGGGGTGTGAGGGTGTGAAGGGGTGTGGGGGTGAAGGGGTGAGGGGGGAGGGGGTGTGAGGGGGAGGGGGTGTGAGGGGGGAGGGGGTGTGAGGGGGAGGGTGTGTGAGGGTGTGAAGGGGTGAGGGGGGAGGGGGTGTGAGGGGGGAGGGGGTGTGAGGGGGTGAAGGGGTGAGGGGGGAGGGGGTGTGAGGGGGGAGGGGGTGCTAGGGGGGGTGGGGGAGGGGGAAGGGGGTGTGAGGGGGGGTGATGGAGGGGGAAGGGTGTGTGAGGGGGGAGAGAGTGTGAGGGGGGAGAGTGTGTGAGGGGGGTGACGGAGGGGGAAGGGTGTGTGAGGGGGGAGGGTGTGTGAGGGGGAAGGGTATGTGAGGGGGGAGGGGGAGGGTATGTGAGGGGGAGAGGGGTATGTGAGGGGGGTGAGGGGGGAAGGGTGTGTGAGGGGGTGAAGGGGTGAGGGGGAAGGGTGTGTGAGGGGGGGGGGGGAAGGTGTTATTCTTAGTCGATAATTTCTGAAAAAAATGTTCTCCTTGTTAAGCGCGGCTGTCTTCCCCGGGGGGCCTCAGAGAAATTGCCAATATTGTAGAGTACCCTTGTAATGTTGGGGGGGGGGGGGTGGGGGGTAAGGGGGGATGATGGGGGTGGGGGAGAATGCTGAGGCAGGGTGAGAATGATGGGGGGGGTGGGGGAGAATGATGGGGGAGTGGGAGAGAATGATGGGTGGAGTGGGGGAGAATGATGGGTGGAGTGGGGGAGAATGATGGGGGAGGGGAGAATGATGGGTGGAGTGGGGGAGAATGATGGGGGGGGGGGAGAATGATGGGGGGGGGAGTTTAATTAATTAGTCTTGATAAGGTTGAAGATATTTACAACTTTAATTCAATATAGATTTAAGGTAAGAAATATTGAGAGGAAAATGTCCAGGTGATCATGACAACATTACCGACAGATTCACAAAGGTTCCCAAGGTTAGGTTAGGTTAGGCTAGGTTAGGTTAGGTTAGGTTAGGCTAGGTTAGGTTAGGTTAGGTTAGGTTAAGCTAGGTTAGGTTAGGTTAGGCTAGGTTAGGTTAGGTTAGGTTAGGTTATTTTGGGAGAGAGAGAGAGTCAACAAGGGGCCACAAGTTGGTAACAAGAATAAGTAGCTGTGATGACCCGCTCACCTGGTGGTCAGGAGGGGCACTAATTAGGCCCAGGTAACGCAACTGAGGGCGACACATACACACACACACAGGCACACACACACGCACGCACACACAAACTCTCTCTTTTTGTGTAACCCGATACTAGTGAGCTATGAGAGGCGATATGCTTAGGGAATGGTTATAATGATGAGGGGGAGGGAGGGAGTAGTGTTGGGGAGAGGGAGGGAGTAGTGTTGGGGAGAGGGAGGGAGGAGTGTTGGGGAGAGGGAGGGAGGAGTGTTGGGGAGAGGGGAGTAGTGTTGGGGAGAGGGAGGGAGTTGTGTTGGGGAGAGGGAAGGAGGAGTGTTGGGGAGAGGGAGGGAGTAGTGTTGGGGAGAGGGAGGGAGTAGTGTTGGGGAGAGGGAGGGAGTAGTGTTGGGGAGAGGGAGGGAGGAGTGTTGGGGAGAGGGAGGGAGGAGTGTTGGGGAGAGGGAGAGAGTAGTGTTGGGAGAGGGAGGGAGGAGTGTTGGGAGAGGGAGGGAGTAGTGTTGGGGAGAGGGAGGGAGGAGTGTTGGGGAGAGGGAGGGAGTAGTGTTGGGGAGAGGGAGGGAGTAGTGTTGGGGAGAGGGAGGGAGGCCCATGGGGAGTGAGGGTTAGAGTAGAATGAGGGAGAGAAGTGTTGGAGAGAGAGAGAGAGAGAGAGAGAGAGAGAGAGAGAGAGAGCTTCACTTTACTGACACTCGCTTAATGTCAGGGACGACGCCTCTGTGTGTGTACTTGTGTGTGTGTATACTGGTGTATGCGTGTGTATACTTGCCATGAGTTTGTGTGTATGTGTATATAAAATAATCACTCCTGTGTACACGGATCCATGCCTGCTTGCCTCTGTATATGTGTACAAGCTTGAGCGCGTTAACATACACACGTGTCCGTATGTGGTAGTGTGTGTGTCAATGTTTGTGTGCTTGTGTGTGTGTGTGTGTGTGACTATCTATATCCGTGTACACCTGTGTGCGTCGGCAACACAGGTCGTAAATGCTAAAACCTATGTGCCAATAACACCCTCCCGCCATAATGTCCTCCCCCCCCCCCCCTTATGGATGGAACGTTCTCGGGGTCAGGAGGTCAAAGTTCAAGGCCACATCTCAATTCTACCCCTCTCCCCTTCTCCCCCTTTCTTCCCCTCTTCCCCTCCCTATCTCTCATTCCCATCTCCCCTTCCTCCCCCCTCCCACTCCCCCCCCTCCCCCTCTTACCTGTACGTGTGCCACCTTCCGCACCTTAATTACTATCTTGATTATATCTCTTTCTCTTCACCTGTGCTTATCATCATTTGTTTACAGTACCATTCCTTTATGGGGAAGTGGCAGGAAATGGTGGGGGTAGTGGCGGGGCAGTGGGGGGTAGTGGCGGGGCAGTGGTAGACGGTGACGGGGCAGTGGGGGTAGTGGCGGGGCAGTGGGGGTAGTGGCCGGGCAGTGGGGGTAGTGGCGGGGCAGTGGTAGACGGTGACGGGGCAGTGGGGGTAGTGGCCGGGCAGTGGGGGTAGTGGCGGGGCAGTGGTAGACGGTGACGGGGCAGTGGGGGTAGTGGCGGGGCAGTGGGGGTAGTGGCCGGGCAGTGGGGGTAGTGGCGGGGCAGTGGTAGACGGTGACGGGGCAGTGGGGGTAGTGGCGGGGCAGTGGGGGTAGTGGCGGGACAGTGGGGGTAGTGGCGGGGCAGTAGTGGGGGTTATGAGGAGGTGAGACTACCAGAGGAAAGTGAAAACCACAAACCTTCACTTAACGTGTTTAGCTTGTCTGTCTGTCTATGTCTGTCTGTCCTTATCTGTCTATGTCTGTCTGTCTGTCTATGTCTGTCTGTCCTTATCTGTCTATGTCTGTCTGTCTATGTCTGTCTGTCCTTATCTGTCTATGTCTGTCTGTTTGTCTATTTGTCTGTCTGTGTGTGTGTGTATTGAGGAGGGCTAATGAGTGTGACCATTCTCTTAACACCCCTTCCCCTCCCCTTAACCCCCCTTCCCCGCCCCTTAACCCCCTTCCCCTCCCCTTAACCCCCCCTTCCCCTCCCCTTAACCCCCCCTCCCCTCCCCTTAACCCCCCTTCCCCCGCTTCCCCCCCCAGTGTACGGGTCCTCCTGAGGTAGTGTGATAATAATAGTGGTGTGACCCCTCCACCTCCCTCCCCCCCCTCCGCCCCCTCTCCCTCCCTCCCCCCCTCCGCCCCCTCTCCCTCCCTCCCCCCCCTCCGCCCCCTCTCCCTCTTTCCTCCCCCACCTCCTCTTCTTCCTTCCACATCCTTATCTAATTCCCTCTCCCCCCTCCTCCCTCCCTCCCTCCCTCCCCCCTCCCCCCCTCCCCCCTCCCCCTACCCCCCCCTCCCCCCGGGCTTGCACACAGTTAGTTGGATACGCCTCGACGCGCTTCTCAACCCCCGGGTGGTGACGCATCTCCCACCCTCCCTCCCTCCCTCTCTCCCTCCCTCTCTCCCTCCCTCTCCCTCCCTCCCTCTCTCCCTCCCTCACACTTTTCCTACTTCTCCACCCACCCCAAAGTTCCCTTCCATACCTCTCACCCCTGTCACGTCTCCCTCTCTCTCTCTCCCTTCCCCACTCCCACTCCTCCCACTCTCACCTCCCACTCCCACTCGGTCATTACCTTACCTGCTCCTTAAACACACACACACACACTCTCTCTCTCTCTCTCTCTCTCTCTCTGTCTAGCATTTATTTACTCCTACTTTCTGTACCCCTCTCTTTTTCTCATTCTGTCTGTCTGTCTGCCTGTCTGTCTGTCTGTCTGTCTCTCTGTCTGTCCATTCTTACTATATCCTCCTCATTTCTTCCCCTGTCTTGTCGTTGTCTTCATTCTTTAGCCTTTTTCCTCCTTTTGGTCATTTTGTACATAGTTCACGTGTATGCTTTAAAGAGAGAGAGAGAGAGAGAGAGAGAGAGAGAGAGAGAGAGAGAGAGTTTGTGAACCTAATGTCGCTGCCATAGCATGTCTCTCTGTCTCTCGTCACACACACCATTAGGCAACACTCATTATACTAATAAACTGTAGAATGTTTCATGTGTGTGTGTGTGGTGAAGGCCGTAGGCGCGGTAAAGTGTTTGGGCGAGGCTATGGCGTGGTTAGTGGCGTGGGCGTGGTTACTAAGAGGTTAATGTGTGGGCGTGAGTAACTGTGGTGGTGGAGTGGTTATGGTGGTCTGTGGGCGTAATGGTGGTAGTAGTAGTAGTAGTAGTAGTAGTCTTGATAGTAGTTACTTTGTTATTATTATTATTACT
>CAUDMG010002011.1:627500-642500 GCA_958450375.1 Homarus gammarus
TCACTCTCGCTCTCGTTAGATTAGGTTAGTTTACGTTAGTTTTGGTTTGATTAGGTTAAGTTAGGATTGGTTGGTTAGGTTATGTCAATTTAAGTTAGGTTTGTCTGGGCTGGGTTTAAGTTAGGCTAAGTTAACTGAAGCCAACCATTTATAAAAGCACGACGTTGAAGCTGAAGCCAACTCCTCGACAAGTTGCGATGAAGCCAAGGCCATTTAATGCTTCACCAAACCTGAACACCATTACTTATGTATTCTACTCTACTGTATTACTTTACCTATATTAATTAATTTCACCAATTTTTTTTCAATATTCAAAACAAATCAGTAACGTAAATTTCAATATCTACATAATTATACTCGATAGAGAGGTAATTCATCTAAGTTATTAAACAATTATCATAATATATATATTTTTTTTTTACATAATAGTCATACAGACATTGACACACCGTCTATAAAAGCCGCCAAAAGTTTCTTATTATCAAGTCTGGGTGGTACAAGGGGAGAGGGGAAACTATAACAAATTCTCCGCTGTTAGGTGTGGTGGCCGGTCATAAGGTTAACTTTTCTTTAGTCACCCGTCGAAGTCTCCCCTTAAGGTGATCATGACTACAACCGTTTTCTTTGATGATGGTCTTTATATCGAAGTGGTGGTAAAATACTCTGTAGGATTATGTTATCTTCGTTATAATGCGTTACAACAGCCTGATTGTTATCTTATTGATACAACATGTACTGTCTCGGTGTGTGTTAGGGCCGGGGTACAGTGAGATGGCCGGGGTACAGTGAGATGGCCTTGTGACGTGATAGGGCCGGGGTACAGTGAGATGGCCGGGGTACAGTGAGAAGGCCGGGGTACAGTGAGATGGCGGTGACGTGATAGGGCCGGGGGTACAGTGAGATGGCCTTGTTACGTGATAGGGCCGGGGTACAGTGAGATGGCCTTGTGATAGCGCCGGGGTACAGTGAGATGGCCGTGACGTGATAGGGCCGGGGTACAGTGAGATAGTCTTGTGATAGGGCCTGGGTGCAGTGAGATGGCCGTGACGTGATAGGGCCGAGGGTACAGTGAGATGGCCTTGTGACGTGATAGGGTCCGGGGGTACAGTGAGATGGCCTTGTGATAGGGCCGGGGTACAGTGAGATGGCTGTGACGTGATAGGGCCGGGGTACAGTGAGATGGCCGTGACGTGATAGGGCCGGGGTACAGTGAGATGGCCGTGACGTGATAGGGCCGGGGTACAGTGAGATGGCCGTAACGTGATAGGGCCGGGGTACAGTGAGATGGCCTTGTGATAGGGCCGGGATACAGTGAGATGGCCGTGACGTGATAGGGCCGGGGTACAGTGAGATGGCCTTGTGATAGGGCCGGGGTACAGTGAGATGGCCTTGACGTGATAGGGCCGGGGGTACAGTGAGATGGCCGTGACGTGATAGGGCCGGGGTACAGTGAGATGGCCGGGGTACAGTGAGATGGCCGTGACGTGATAGGGCCGGGGTACAGTGAGATGGCCGTGACGTGATAGGGCCGGGGTACAGTGAGATGGCCTTGTGATAGGGCCGGGGTACAGTGAGATGGCCGGGGTACAGTGAGATGGCCGTGACGTGATAGGGCCGGGGTACAGTGAGATGGCCGTGACGTGATAGGGCCGGGGTACAGTGAGATGGCCGGGTACAGTGAGATGGCCATGACGTGATAGGGCCGGGGTACAGTGAGATGGCCTTGTGATAGGGCCGGGGTACAGTGAGATGGCCGTGACGTGATAGGGCCGGGGTACAGTGAGATGGCCGTGACGTGATAGGGCCGGGGTACAGTGAGATGGCCGTGACGTGATAGGGCCGGGGTACAGTGAGATGGCCGTGACGTGATAGGGCCGGGGTACAGTGAGATGGCCGGGGTACAGTGAGATGGCCGTGACGTGATAGGGCCGGGGTACAGTGAGATGGCCGTGACGTGATAGGGCCGGGGTACAGTGAGATGGCCTTGTGATAGGGCCGGGGTACAGTGAGATGGCCGGGGTACAGTGAGATGGCCATGACGTGATAGGGCCGGGGTACAGTGAGATGGCCTTGTGATAGGGCCGGGGTACAGTGAGATGGCCGTGACGTGATAGGGCCGGGGTACAGTGAGATGGCCGTGACGTGATAGGGCCGGGGTACAGTGAGATGGCAGTGAAGGTAATGTATCTGTTGGGTCATTAATTAATATGACTCTTACATATAATATCATGATAAGAGATAAAGCAGGAGTGTGGTGGAGGTATTTATGGTAATAACGGTGCCTACCATCGATTATTTCTGCTGCTGGCGACCACTGGCAACTGAGGCGCCAAAAATAAAACCCAAATGGAGAGCAGGAGAGGCGGTGTAAAGGCGTAATGGCGGGATATAAACCATAGTCGATACAAATGACTGGTGTCAGGGGTGAGAAAAAAGATGGTTTAATACTCCTGGTGGGACGCTCGCCTCGCTGACCCGGTGGTGGTGGTGGTTTCCTCGTTGCGTTCCAGCGCTTTCCAGTGTCTAGCGACCGCCCGCAACTCTTCCCCGGGCCACGGGTTTCCAGCAGTGGCCTGGAAGAGCGGTATCTCGCCTTACAAAGTCCCTGGTCCGGCTGACGGTGGCCCATTCCAGGCCGGGCTGTTCCCAGAGAGGGTGAGAGAGAGACAGACAGAGAGAGAGAGAGAGAGAGAGAGAGAGAGTGAGTCCGCTCACATGGGAGCGCGGTGCAGTGAACACTGCTGCTACTGGGATGAGACCTGAAGTGTTGAGACATTGCGACTTGCTTTAAATCTCTGGTAAACTTCTCCTCCTCTTTCTCCACCTCTTCCTCTTCCTCGAGTGTTTGTGTTGTGCTTGGAGGCACTCGGGAGAGGCGTCAGAATGTTTGTGAATTGTGTTGGTGTTTTTAAGTGATGCGGTGACGTGTGTTTGTGTCAGTGCCGTGTTGGTGCCACACTCTCGCTTGTCGTCTTGGTGAACACTTTCTGGAGATTGTTCAGTGAGGTGTTTACTCAGCGATACAGTATAACGAACTATTGTCAGTCACTTGGCTGATAAAACAAACAAAGACATTGGTAATTTTAATGTAAATAAAAACTTTATTCTGTTCGGACGACAGAACAAAAGCACAAATTGTAAAAAAAAAAAAAAAAAAAAAAAAAAAAACTACGGCACTTTTTAACATTTGTAAAGTTGATTTTGTAAGGCGACACAAACCCCCACAACTTGACATAATTATTTTGTTGTCAAGTGTTTTTGGGGGTCGGACTTTTCTTGAGGCACGTGAGGTGTTGCTCTAGGCGGAAACTCCCTGGCTGACTTTGTGTTGAGGAGTAGTGTGCCGGAGGTGACACAAGTGTTAAACAACTTTCTCAACTCTGGGACAAACTTAGACATTGATTAAACCCCTCGAGAGGACCACCACTTGGGATGATAGTTCACTCTAAGGCTCTATTGTATGTCTGGTGCGGCAAGTACGACCCTCAAGTACGACCCTCAAGTACGACCCTCAAGCACGACCCTCAAGCAAGACCTTCAAGTAAGTTCCTGCAGTAAGACACCCCAAGTACGACCCTCAAGCAAGACCTTCAAGTAAGTTCCTGCAGTAAGACCCCCCCACCCCAAGTACGACCCTCAAGCAAGACCTTCAAGTAAGTTCCTGCAGTAAGACCCCCCACCCCAAGTACGACCCTCAAGCAAGACCTTCAAGTAAGTTCCTGCAGTAAGACCCCCCACCCCAAGTACGACCCTCAAGCAAAACCTTCAAGTAAGATCCTGCAGTAAGACCCCCCCACCCCAAGTACGACCCTCAAGCAAGACCTTCAAGTAAGTTCCTGCAGTAAGACCCCCCCCACCCCAAGTACGACCCTCAAGCAAGACCTTCAAGTAAGTTCCTCTAGAAAGACCCCCCACCCCAAGTACGACCCTCAAGCAACACCTTCAAGTAAGATCCTGCAGTAAGACCCCCCCACCCTAAGTACGACCCTCAAGCAAGACCTTCAAGTAAGTTCCTGCAGTAAGACCCCCCACCCCAAGTACGACCCTCAAGCAAGACCTTCAAGTAAGTTCCTGTAATAAGACCCCCCACCCCAAGTACGACCCTCAAGCAAGACCTTCAAGTAAGTTCCTGCAGTACGACCCTCAAGTACGACCCAATCAAGATAATGTGTGTGTGTCTGTGTCTTAACTGAGGATCAATTACATCACATGAGCAGTTAAGGCGAAAACACACCCCCCCTCCCCTCTCTCTTTCTCCTTCCTTGAAAGTGCCTCTTGTTATATAATGTAATTTAACCTCTCTACAACCACAACAACTAAAACCCACTACTACAACCACAACAACCACCACCACCGTTGTTGTTGTTGTTTGTGTCACCAAGCTGCGGTTTATAACTTTATACCATCACATGAGGTCGTCCCCCACCCCACCCCACCCAGTAAGCCCCGCCGCCTCGCCTCTCTCCGTGTTTCTGTTGTGATGGACTTTTGTGAGTGTTTTTCTGCCGTACTGTAAGTGCAAAGGGAAAACAAAACAAGGGGGCATTATTATACAACTGTTTTGTTTAGGTAACTTTTATGATCGTACGTCAAAAGTTGTTAGAATTTTTTGAGAGGGAGGACGTCGATTCGCCCTTCGTTGGAGCAGCAGTTACCTTTTTTGAAGTGTTTGTGAAGTGCGAGAGTAAAGAGCGCGTGAACTTTACTACGACAATAGAAGTGCGACGTGATTAAGTGTAATAGTTCAAGTGTGACGGCCATATATATAACCCCAAGTGTAAGTTCCTATGTATGTACTTGAGCCAATACTCAACTTTATAACCCGTATTTAAACTGCGTCTTTGTGATCTCTACATATCAACCTCTTGTCCAGTTCTTACTAGTAATATATAACTCACAACTCGTGGTCAGGAAATAAATAACTTTGGTGGGATTATCACTAAAAAAAAAACAACTCTTGTCTGAAATAAACAACTTGTGTACTTGTTTGTAAACGAGAGAACATTGTGTTTTCACCTGTGGAATAAACAACATTTTTATTGTTTGTAACTCAAAACTCTTGTCTGGAAAAGTGAGTGTTATCAGTTTTCCTTGAGAGCAAACAAGTCCTCCACATTGTCTACTGTAAACAGAACTGAACACCTTGTCTACTACCTTGTACTCTCAGTCGAACATAAGAGATACCAGTCCTAAACCTGAATAGATCGTGTTAATTGACTTGCACTTTCTTAGCAGTTGATATTTTGGTTCTAAGTGTGTTTAAACCAAGGGAAAAAAAACGTCTGGCGTAAATTTGGAGAAAATAAAAACCTATTAAACAAAACCTGTGATATAGTTGTCCTGCTTAAAACTATTTCCCCCTGTTTCCCTCTGAGAGATTTAGAGCCTCAGTGCTTGTGAGAGAGAGAGAGAGAGAGAGAGGGAGAACATTGAAAGAAATAGTTTATGGGAAAAGACTCAAGATAATGTTAGTTTATTTTAACATCCTGATGAAAACGTAAACAAATTATAGTGGATGTTAATGCTTCCTTGTGTAATGTTTAAATGCGGAGTAAAAATGTTGTGTGGAAAACTTCGTCTTTAGTGATGTTTAAACGACTCGGGGAGGCTACGTAAATATTAGGTGAAGGAAGAAAACAAATAAATATTGAAAAACAAACATTATTGACTTACGATACGATTTTTAAATGACTTATAAATACTCTATAAACATTACTGGAGAATAAACGACGTAATATCTCTAAAAAATTACATTAAAGCGACAAAATATTTACACTGTAAGAGGGGACAAAGGGCCAGCGTGTGTGTGTGTGTGTGTGTGTGTGTGTGTGTCCCGAGGGAGTATAGTGTGCGTTGTTGTCATCTCCCGGGGAAGGCGATGAAGGTGGGGTGCTGAGTATAGTAAAGACCTCGTCACCACAACCCACTATCTCGCCGTCACCACTACCACCACCTCGTGACCACCAGCACCACCTTCGTCACTACTACATCTCGTTTATCTTCAGGTAAGTCATTTGAGTTCTAACCTGACCTAACCAAACGTAACCTAACCTGACCTGACCTAACCTAACCTAACCTAACCTGACCTAACCTGACCTGACCTAACGTAACGTAACGTAACCTAACCTAACCAAACCAAACCTAACCTGACCTAACTTAACCTGACCTAACCTGACCTAACCAAACGTAACCTAACCTAACCTAAGTAGATAGACCAATATTGAACTTGGGTGTAACTTAAGCTGCTGGGAGTTTGTCCTTACAACTGTATTGTGTCCAAGACGAAGGCTATATTGGGATTTTTTCAGCCGGATTTTTATTTCCAGTGGGATTTTATTCAATATCAAATCGACTGGAGGGCTTTTGGCGAGGGCGGGTGGGCGGGTGGTACAGATGGGCGGGTGGGCAAACGGGCGGGTGGGCAGACGGGCGGGTGGGGGTTTGTGGGGGGGGGGGGGGTCACTGGCTACCAAACATTAGACGAAAGAAATTGACTAAAACCATATATAACATTATGATGAGTGGCCACCCAACACACTGCCCACTAACCGTTACCATGGATGACTATCGTACTTGTGACGATGTTAACCTATGTTATTATCGTGACCCCTGGAAGCTGTCTCGTGTCACCGTTTTCTTTAATTACTGAAGCAAAACTACGTGACAACATTTGGCCATTTTGTGAGATTTATAACGAAAGTTTGTCTCTTTAATCAAGTATTCCAAGTTGGGCCTCAAACCCGGTCTGGGGTTACTTTGGGGCGAGACAGACAGACAGACAGATAGACAGAGACAGACAGACAGACAGACAGACACAGAGTAATAAGAGTTAACTGGTGATAATTGGCGCTGTGTAATAAAAATTTAGACGGGATAACTCTGTACAGAATATAGACAGAACATTGAAGGTAAATAAATAAGTATACACAATATAACCTGACCTGACCTGACCTGACCTGACCTGACCTAACCTGACCTGACCTGACCTGACCTGACCTAACCTAACCTAACCAAATACGACAAAAAAAAATATATGCGACATGAACATCGTAAATAAAGAAAATATAGACGATACAACCCCGATATAACCAATATTCCTAAACGTAAATCAGGATTATACCGTCGATATAAATTACAGCGAAATGTTGGAGAAAAAATCCGATCTTTAAATTAAATGAAACAATTACTGACACAAGAAAGCAATTAAGATATTTATTTATATTGGGCAATAGTTGTTCTTCTTTTTCTTCATTTATTTACCAAAATATGAAACCATTTTAATCTAGATGCAAATGTCTAATGGAGAGAAGACTTAAGCTGACGGTCACTGAGTCACCACCACCATCATCACCATCTCCACCACCATCATCATCACCACCATCATCACCACCACCACCATCACCATCACCATCACCACCACCATCACCACCACCACCAACTGATCCACCGCACTGCTTGTGAAGGAGCGAACTGTTGTGATTGTTGTGATGGTGGTTGTTGTGGTAGGGAGGAGGTAAGGGGTTGGAGGAGGAGGGAAGGGAGGAGGAGGAGTTGAAGGGAGAGGAGGAGGAAGGAAGGAAGGAAGGAAAGGAAGAGGAAGGAAGGGTAAGCTGTAAGCAACATCATTATCTCGTAAAGGAACAAGTGTGAGTAATATATTTGTTTTAGGCCGCTGTTCTGGGTGTGGAGTGGAAAGGTCTCCCAGTCAGTCAGTCAGTCATATAGGAAAAGCGTTCATAGAGCTGACTGACACAACTAAAGATCTTTGTCACTCTCTTGAAAGATATTGTGTGCGTGTGTCACTGGCTGTTTCCTGCACCCCCGACCCGTTCACCCCTCGGGCTGTTCACTACACCCCCGACCCGTTCACCCCTCGGGCTGTTCACACCCCCCCGTACCCTCCGTTTCACCGACCTCCTCGGGCTGTTCACTACACCCCGACCCGTTCACCCCTCGGGCAGTTTCACTACACCCCGACCCGTTCACCCCTCGGGCTGTTCACTACACCCCCGACCCGTTCTCCCCTCGGGCTTTTCACTACACCCCCGACCCGTTCACCCCTCGGGACTGTTCACTACACCCCCGACCCGTTCACCCCTCGGGCTGTTCACTACACCCCCGACCCGTTCACCCCTCGGGCAGTTCACTACACCCCCGACCCGTTCACCCCTCGGGCTGTTCACTACACCCCCGACCCGTTCACCCCTCGGGCAGTTCACTACACCCCCGACCCGTTCACCCCTCGGGCAGTTCACTACACCCCCGACCCGTTCACCCCTCGGGCTGTTCACTACACCCCCGACCCGTTCACCCCTCGGACTGTTCACTACACCCCCGACCCGTTCACCCCTCGGGCTGTTCACTACACCCCCGACCCGTTCACCCCTCGGGCTGTTCACTACACCCCCGACCCGTTCACCCCTCGGACTGTTCACTACACCCCCGACCCGTTCACCCCTCGGGCAGTTCACTACACCCCCGACCCGTTCACCCCTCGGGCAGTTCACTACACCCCCGACCCGATCACCCCTCGGACTGATCACAACACCCCCGACCCCATCACCCTCGGCGTTCACTACACCCCCGACCCGTTCACCCCTCGGGCTGTTCACTACACCCCCGACCCGTTCACCCCTCGGGCTGTTCACTACACCCCCGACCCGTTCACCCCTCGGGCTGTTCACTACACCCCCGACCCGTTCACCCCTCGGGCTGTTCACTACACCCCCGACCCGTTCACCCCTCGGGCAGTTCACTACACCCCCGACCCGTTCACCCCTCGGGCTGTTCACTACACCCCCGACCCGTTCACCCCTCGGGCAGTTCACTACACCCCCGACCCGTTCACCCCTCGGACAGTTCACTACACCCCCGACCCGTTCACCCCTCGGGCTGTTCACTACACCCCCGACCCGTTTCACACCCTCGGGCTGTTCACTACACCCCCGACCCGTTCACCCCTCGGGCTGTTCACTACACCCCCGACCCGTTCACCCCTCGGGCAGTTCACTACACCCCCGACCCGTTCACCCCTCGGGCTGTTCACTACACCCCCGACCCGTTCACCCCTCGGACTGTTCACTAAACCCCCGACCCGTTCACCCCTCGGGCTGTTCACTACACCCCCGACCCGTTCACCCCTCGGGCAGTTCACTACACCCCCGACCCGTTCACCCCTCGGACTGTTCACTACACCCCGACCCGTTCACCCTCGGGCTGTTCACTACACCCCCGACCCGTTCACCCCTCGGACTGTTCACTACACCCCCGACCCGTTCACCCCTCGGGCTGTTCACTACACCCCCGACCCGTTCACCCCTCGGGCTGTTCACTACACCCCCGACCCGTTCACCCCTCGGACTGTTCACTACACCCCCGACCCGTTCACCCCTCGGGCTGTTCACTACACCCCCGACCCGCCTACACTCCGTCACAGTCCATTAATCAAGTCACCTCTTGTACGTATCTACAGTACATTAACAAAATAAACACAGTCAAACACACACTTATCGATCCTTTAAATGCCTTTGAGTTATTAAAAAAAAAAACAACACTTGACAATATGTTTAAAAAAAAAATTAAATAGAAATATCCAATAATTTAATTTTCAAAGTCGAGGAAAAAAAAAGCAATTAAATGAATTCTCGATTTTTATGTACGTGAGTTAATTAATTTTTTTTTTTTTTTGGGGGGGGGGTGAGTATTGCTTCAGGTGTGTGACTGAAGGCGTATGAAACACTCAGGTGAACGGTGGCCTGCTAGAGAGAGAGAGAGAGAGAGAGATAACGGTGGCCTGAAAGAGAGAGAGAGAGACAGAGAGAGAGAGAGAGAGAGAGAGAGAGAGAGATACGGTGGCCTGAGAGAGAGAGAGAGAGAGAGAGAGAGAGAGAGAGAGAGAGAGAGAGAGAGAGATAACGGTGGCCTGAGAGAGAGAGAGAGAGAGAGAGAGAGAGAGAGATAACGGTGGCCTGAGAGAGAGAGAGAGAGAGAGAGAGAGAGAGAGAGAGAGAGAGATATGAAACATACAGACAGTGAGAGACAAAGGGACAAGGATAAAAACATGAACAAGAATAGAATAGATTCCCGGACAGTGAGATATGATAACTGACAGACAGACAGACAGACACAGACAGACAGACAGACACAGACAGACAGACAGACACAGACAGTATAAGGGTGAATATGTAAGGATAGGGAGTGAGTTAAGTGTACATCCTCGCTACTAAAACATGCAAATATGTTTATATTATTGATGAAACTCTGGTTAGATGTTGTGTAGCTGTAGAAGTGTCTGTAGCTGTAGAAGTGGTTGTAGCTGTAGAAGTGGTTGTAGCTGTAGAAGTGGTTGTAGCTGTAGAAGTGTCTGTAGCTGTAGAAGTGTCTGTAGCTGTAGAAGTGGTTGTAGCTGTAGAAGTGGTTGTAGCTGTAGAAGTGGTTGTAGCTGTAGAAGTGGTTGTAGCTGTAGAAGTGGTTGTAGCTGTAGAAGTGTCTGTAGCTGTAGAAGTGGTTGTAGCTGTAGAAGTGGTTGTAGCTGTAGAAGTGGTTGTAGCTGTAGAAGTGGTTGTAGCTGTAGAAGTGTCTGTAGCTGTAGAAGTGGTTGTAGCTGTAGAAGTGGTTGTAGCTGTAGAAGTGGTTGTAGCTGTAGAAGTGGTTGTAGCTGTAGAAGTGTCTGTAGCTGTAGAAGTGGTTGTAGCTGTAGAAGTGGTTGTAGCTGTAGAAGTGGTTGTAGCTGTTGAAGTGGTTGTAGCTGTAGAAGTGGTTGTAGCTGTAGAAGTGTCTGTAGCTGTAGAAGTGGTTGTAGCTGTAGAAGTGTCTGTAGCTGTAGAAGTGGTTGTAGCTGTAGAAGTGTCTGTAGCTGTAGAAGTGGTTGTAGCTGTAGAAGTGGTTGTAGCTGTAGAAGTGTCTGTAGCTGTAGAAGTGTCTGTAGCTGTAGAAGTGGTTGTAGCTGTAGAAGTGGTTGTAGCTGTAGAAGTGGTTGTAGCTGTAGAAGTGGTTGTAGCTGTAGAAGTGGTTGTAGCTGTAGAAGTGTCTGTAGCTGTAGAAGTGGTTGTAGCTGTAGAAGTGGTTGTAGCTGTAGAAGTGTCTGTAGCTGTAGAAGTGGATGTAGCTGTAGAAGTGGTTGTAGCTATAGAAGTGGTTGTAGCTGTAGAAGTGGTTGTAGCTGTAGAAGTGGTTGTAGCTGTAGAAGTGTCTGTAGCTGTAGAAGTGGTTGTAGCTGTAGAAGTGGTTGTAGCTGTAGAAGTGGTTGTAGCTGTAGAAGTGGTTGTAGCTGTAGAAGTGGTTGTAGCTGTAGAAGTGGTTGTAGCTGTAGAAGTGGTTGTAGCTGTAGAAGTGGTTGTAGCTGTTGAAGTGGTTGTAGCTGTAGAAGTGGTTGTAGCTGTAGAAGTGGTTGTAGCTGTAGAAGTATTTGCTGTATAGTAGATGTTGTCGTTGGTTTAGTTGTAATTATTGTTGTTGTTGTCGTCGTAGTTCGTGTTCTTTTCGTTTTTTTTTATGCGAGTGAGTCACATACGGACCACCCACCCCACCCCAACCCACTCACCCCACCCCAACACCCATCCACCCATCTAACATACTCTTTTCTCTTCCTTGCCTACAATGTGTGTGTGCGTGTGTGTGTGTGCGTGTGTGTGTGTGTGTGTGTGTGTGTGTGTGTGTGTGTGTGTTATTCAATCTGTATCTAGGTCGTGGGAGTATTTTTGTGACCCCGATACTATAGGTCAGAGGTCACGGTAAAAAAAGTTTATTATGGTCCAGTATTTCGGGATTGTACTTAGGTTCATTGACTCAGTTGCTCGTCAAATAGGCCCTTATCCTAATAGGCCCTTGTTCTAACTGGCCCTTATCCTAATAGGCCCTTGTTCTAACTGGCCCTTATCCTAATAGGCCCTTGTTCTAACTGGCCCTTATCCTAATAGGCCCTTGTTCTAACTGGCCCTTATCCTAATAGGCCCTTGTTCTAACTGGCCCTTATCCTAATAGGCCCTTGTTCTAACTGGCCCTTATCCTAATAGGCCCTTGTTCTAACTGGCCCTTATCCTAATAGGCCCTTGTACTAACTGGCCCTTATCCTAATAGGCCCTTGTTCTAACTGGCCCTTATCCTAATAGGCCCTTGTTCTAACTGGCCCTTATCCTAATAGGCCCTTGTACTAACTGGCCCTTATCCTAATAGGCCCTTGTACTAACTGGCCCTTATCCTAATAGGCCCTTGTTCTAACTGGCCCTTGTACTAACTGGCCCTTATCCTAATAGGCCCTTGTTCTAACTGGCCCTTGTACTAACTGGCCCTTATCCTAATAGGCCCTTGTACTAACTGGCCCTTATCCTAATAGGCCCTTGATCAAGAAGGCTCCAGTCCAATGTAAGCGAACTCCCAATATACGATTTTTTCACGTGATTTTGTTCTCCCAAGATACAATTTTTTCACGTGATTTTGTTCTCTCAATATACGATTTTTTTTAACATACGGCATTTTTTCCCCCTCCCAATATACGAGTTTTTTCCCCCCGACAAGTTTTTGAGGTTTGGTGGAAAATATGATGACTGCGATAACAATCAGTGTGGTTAGGTTAGGTTAGGTTAGGTTAGGTTAGGTTGCCTCCGTGTTTTGAACTTTTGAGGTCGGTTCTGTTCTCTTATCTCTCTCTGTCTCTATCTTTCTCTCTCTTTTATTTTCATATATTTTTGTTCTATCTGGATGTATCACGGTCTATTTATTTATCTATCTGTTGAACTGTTGGGGGGATTGTATGATAGATTATTTTCTCTGTTTCTCTCTGTCTGTCTGTTTTGTACTTGTTATTGTACCTGTACTTCACCTTACCTGTGCTTCACCTTACCTGTACCTCACCTTACCTGTACTTCACCTTACCTGTACTTCACCTTACCTGTACTTCACCTTACCTGTACCTCACCTTACCTGTACCTCCACCTTACCTGTACCTCCACTTACCTGTACCTCCACCTACCTGTACCTCCACTACCTGTACCTGTACCTCCACTACCTGTACCTCCACTACCTGTACCTGTACCTCCACTACCTGTACCTGTACCTCCACTACCTGTACCTCCACTACCTGTACCTGTACCTCCACTACCTGTACCTCCACTACCTGTACCTCCACCTTACCTGTACTTCACCTTACCTGTACTTCACCTTACCTGTACCTCACCTTACCTGTACTTCACCTTACCTGTACCTCACCTTACCTGTACCTCACCTTACCTGTACTTCACCTTACCTGTACTTCACCTTACCTGTAATGGCGCTTCAGAAGGAATGTTTGTAGACTTAAGTAACCAACACAAGAGTCTGGCCGCGTTAAGAGTCTCCCCGCCTCCCGTATTTCTCCTGTGAGTCTCTGAGATTAAATTTCTGGCGCTGGAATGGTTGGGGGAAGGGGGGTGGGAAGAAGGGGGGGGGATGGAAGAAAAGGAGATAGGGGGGGAGGGAGGGAGAAGGTTAGAAGAAGGGAAGGATGGAAGATGTTTGGGAAGAGGAATAGCTGAATTAATCTGAGGGAAAGGTTGTGGGTAGAGGCGGGGAAGGAGGGGGGGGGGGGTTAATATGGTAATTTCTCCTCCAAGTTGTAACAGAATGTTTTAAAAACTTCTTTATGGGAATTAAATCTTAGGGTTATTTTATGCTCTTGTCTTTAATGGTATTTTTCGTGCTGTGAATATTGAAAGTTTTACACACACACACATACACATACATACACGCACACACACACACACGCACACACAAACACACGCACACACACCCACACACACGCACGCACGCACGCACGTACACCTACACACACACACACACCTACACACACACGCACACACATACACACACACACACACACACAAACAAACACACGTACACATACGCACACACAAACACACACACACACACACACACACACACGCGCACACACCCACCCACACACACACACACACGCACACACACACACACACACGCACACACCTCAATAATCATGCCTTAACGATCATCTGCTACTTCTTGTCGTCTTCACTAACCAATGTCTCGATAATTACCACCTCTTAATAACCCGCCTTAATGAACTCCTTAATGAGGTCGGCGGCATCGAATTCAGATCAAATCGTGACCTAATTATCCATTACTTGGTTATTGTACCGTTAAATTAGAGTTATTTATGACCCCCCACCCCCATCAACCCCCCCCCCCTCCCCTCAAACCACCCCTACCACCCGCCCTCATTATGGGTACAGGGGTGGTTGGGGGTATAATTGATGTGTGTGTGTGTGTGTGTGTGTGTGTGTGTGTGTGTGTGTGTCCGTGGAATTAGGGATTTCTGGACTATAAAATCTCTAGCAAGAAATTATATTAGGTTAGGTCAGGTCAGGTCAGGTCAGGTCTACATAATTAAGCTTGAGGGGGTTAGGTTAGGGTAGGTCCACTTAATTAAGCTTAGGGGGATTAGGTCAGGTCAGGGTATGTTAAGTTAGGTCTGGTCCACTTAATTAAGCTAAGGAGGGAGGGGTTAAGTTAGGTCAGGTCAGGTCCGCTTAATTAAACTTAGGAGGGTTGCAATATAACGAATTTTTTCCACTAGAGAATTTTTAGTCGAGATGGAAGTGAACTGTTGTCCTCGTGGGTGACTGTGAGAGGCTAGATCCTAGATATTGAGTGGTGGGCAAAAGGTGGGCAGGAGGTGGGCAGGAAGAAGTGGATACAAGGTTCGGTGGGCTGAGCAGGAGGTGGGTAGGTGGTGGTTATGAGGGTGTGGGCAGGAGGTGGGCAGGAAGAAGTGGATACAAGGTTAGGTGGGCTGAGCAGGAGGTGGGTAGGTGGTGGTTATGAGGGTGTGGGCAGGTGGTGGTTAGGAAGGGTGGCAGGAGTAGTGTGGGTAGTGGATAGGAGGAGGAGTGGTAGATTGTGGATAGTAGGTGGACAGGAAGTGGCAGGGGATAGGTTGATAGGAGGGGGGAGGAGATGTGTAGGAAGTGGTTAGGAGGGATAGGAGAT
>CAUDMG010002011.1:652500-692500 GCA_958450375.1 Homarus gammarus
CTTCTCCCTCTCCCTCTTCTCCTTCCTCCTTCTCCCTCTTCTCCTTCTCCCTCTCCCTCTTCTCCTTCTCCCTCTCCCTCTTCCCCCGATCAGGAGGAAAGAACCTGTGTACTTTATTTCTATCATCCAACGTTTACGAGCCAGACATGTGTACGTGTGTGTGTGTGTGTGTATCACGAATCTCTCTCTCTCTCTCTCTCTCTCTCTCTCTCTCTCTCTCTCTCTCTCTCTCTCTCTCATTATGACCCTTGAACTTCCTGCTGAGTCTTTTTTATGACACGCAGGGGAAGAGGAAGAGGAAGAGAGAAGGAAGAGGAGGAGCTGAGAAGGAATAAGAGGAGGGAGAAGGAGGGAGGGGGAGGGGAGAGGTATGGGGAGGAGAATGAAGGAAATGAGGTGGAGGAAGAGGAGGAAAGTTCTTGGCCATAAAAACAAATAAAGGAGACAGTGAGAGGGGCAACTTTACCCTCTCCCTCCCTCTCACTTTCTCTCACGACTCTCTCCCTCTCCCTCTCACACCCTCCTTCACCCTCCCTCCCTCTCTTCCCCTCTCACTCCCCTGTTTCTTGGTGCCGTAAAATGAGAGAGAGAGAGAGAGAGAGAGAGAGAGAGAGAGAGAGAGAGAGAGACTACCACAAGTACAGGTTGACGGTAAATAGATTTAGCTCGTGTGACATAAAGGTGTGGGACAGGTAGGCAAGGGGGCATCTGGCGTATAATAAAGGGGGCAGTATACAAAGGTAACCCCCTCCCCCCCTCCTCTAACACCATAAAGGGGGGGAGGGGAGGAGGGGTTACCACCGACTAGAGCACAATAGAGTTGGGGGGGGGGGAAGGGGGGGTGGTGGGAGTTACGAATCCCCGGACACTTTTCGCCCTGTTTCACTTACTGTTGTCTGCCTCCTGTTGTCTCTGTTTTGTCTTGTAGGGGTTAAACAGAAGGAGGGGGGGGAGGAGGGGGGGAGAGGGGGGGGAGGTGTAGGTTTTGTCTCAAGAGGGATGAATTTGGGTCTGTTTTGATGACGTCATTACCTTTGTGTTGCTGTGTTTTTTTGTTTTGTGTTTTTTATTTGTCTTGTCTGTTTATCTATGTGTCTCTTAATCTGTCTGTCTGTCTGTCTGTCTGTCTGTGGGTGGCTAGGCGGCCCACCCAGCTGGTTCGTCTGGCTCAGTTCTCATAAAATATTCATTAAATTCACAAGCGAAGATTCTCAAGATTATCCTCTTATACTGTGTATCGGTGGGAGAGGAGGAGGAAGAGGAAGGAGAGGAAGAGGAGGAGGAGGAAGATGAGGATGACAGGAAGAGGAGGAAGACAGGAAGAGAGAGAATATAATCCTGGACAGTCTAATCAGCTGATCAGTGTCAACAAAGAGAGTTGCCACACAGTATTAAACAAAGGGACGAGTTACCACGTAGCAATAACAGACAGACAGACAGACAGACAGACAGACAGACAGATACGAAAAATTAATATATAACTGCTGTATCCACCATTATATACGTATTTATTTCCTCTTATACATTATTTAGTTATTTTCATATAATATTTGTTCATATGTATTTAATATAGGAATTTTTTTTATGCCAATTTAAAGTTCCTCAATGACAACAGGAACAGGTGGTGTGATTTTTTCTTCTCTGTTAATAACGTGGAACAATAACACCTCATTGTTATTGTATTAGGAGTGGCACTTTATATTGTTATTTTATTTTTTATATATTAATGGTTTTCCTTGTGTAGGAGTCAAATAACTGCAGCTTATTATGACGTAATGAGTGTTTCTGTGTGTGTGTGTTCTGAGGTAACACACACACACACACACACACACATCTGGCCCCCACACATCTGGCCCCCCCACACACCTGGCCCCCCCACACACCTGGCCCCCCCACACACCTGGCCCCCACACACACCTGGCCCCCACACACACCTAGCCTCCACACACCTGGCCCCCAAACACACCTGGCCCTCACACATCTGGCCCCCACACATCTGGCCCCCACACACACCTGGCCCCCACACACACCTGGCCCCCCCACACACCTGGCCCCCACACATCTGGCCCCCACACACACCTGGCCCCCACACACACCTGGCCCCCACACATCTGGCCCCTACACACCTGGCCCCTACACACCTGGCCCCCACACACCTGGCCCCTACACACCTGGCCCCCACACACCTGGCCTGGACGCGACACTTTATGTGGGTCTCCAACACTTGACCAAAATTAATGGTTTAAGGATCTCACCTGGCGAGAATATCTCCAGGTGATGCCGCCACTGTAATCCATTTATCTTCCGTTCTGCCAGCCACCCTGCCTGCCTCCCTGCCACCTAACCTGTCTCCCTCTCTGCCACCTAACCTGCCTCCCTCCCTGCCTGCCACCTTGCCTGCCTCCCTGCCTGCGTCCCTGCCTGCCACCTAACCTGCCACCTTGCCTGCGTCCCTTCCTGCCTCCCTGCCTGCCACCTAACATGCCGCCCATCCTGCCGCCCATCCGGTTTGCCACTCTACCTACCTGCCACCCGCCTTTCTCTTTACCCCAGTCCCTCACACCACCACCAGCCCTCACACCACCACCAGCCCCCTCACCACCACCAGCCCCCTCACCACCACCAGCCCCCTCACCACCAGCCCCCTCACCACCAGCCCCCTCACCACCAGCCCTCACACCACCACCAGCCCCCTCACCACCAGCCCTCACACCACCAGCCCTCACACCACCACCAGCCCTCACCATAATATAATAGAGAGGGAAGGTCTCTCAGGGCGGGCCAAGTTAGGGGTGAGATAACAGCCTTGGGCCAACCTTCGTCCCAGGTGACCTCCCGTGGTGAAAATGCTATCACTTTCATCAATGGCCAGTAATGTTACTCTCACCACTATAATGTTACTCTCACCACTATAATGTTACTCTCACCACTATAATGTTACTCTCACCACTATAATGTTACTTTCACCACTATAATGTTACTCTCACCACTATAATGTTACTCTCACCACTATACTGTTACTCTCACCACTATAATGTTACTCTCACCACTATAATGTTACTCTCACCACTATAATGTTACTCTCACCACTATAATGTTACTCTCACCACTATAATGTTACTCTCACCACTATAATGTTACTCTCACCACTATAATGTTACTCTCACCACTAACCAATAACCTAACTTTCACCACTAATAAATGTCACCTCTAACCTAACCTAACCTAACCCTAACCTAACCCTAACCTAACCTAACCAATAATGTTATTAATTTTCATCCTGCGAAAACTAAATTAGTCTCACCTGAGTTTTTAATATAAATTTTACGCCTAAGTTGTGGGTAATAGGTCCTCTGGTGGACCTATTTGGGATTTTGAGTTTTTTATTTTTTTTCAAATTTAATTTTTAATCGATCATAATTTATTCATATATTTGTCTTAATTTGCATAGGAAAGGTGAGACAGGTTGAGTCAGGTGTGTGGTGTACAATAATACAGGTGATATGTGTTCCTGTTGGTCCACCTTTATGATTAATTAGGCAAATGAGGATACCTGGAGATGAGGGCCACACACACACACACACACTCTCTCTCTCTCTCTCTCTCTCTCTCTCTCTCTCTCTCTCTCACGCACACTTGAGAGACCCGTCAAGAATCAGCTTATCTTAAATCATCTCCTCCTCAACCAATAGCATCCTCTCTATCTGGTGAGCTGATTTATCATTGGCTCTCATCACGGGTCGTTAACTCAGAGGGTCGTATCTCAAATGGTGAAGGTCGTCGTGAGAAGCATTGTTATGGGCGACTTATTGTAAGCTCTTTGGAGGGGTCTGGACTCTTGGGGTCTGGACTCTTGAGGTCTGGACTCTTGAGGTCTGGACTCTTGAGGTCTGGACTCTTGGGGTCTGGACTCTTGGGGTCTGGACTCTGAGGGTCTGGACTCTGAGGGTCTGGACTCTTGAGGTCTGGACTCTTGAGGTCTGGACTCTTGGGGTCTGGACTCTTGGGGTCTGGACTCTGAGGGTCTGGACTCTTGGGGTCTGGACTCTTGGGGTCTGGACTCTGAGGGTCTGGACTCTTGGGGTCTGGACTCTGAGGCTCTGGACTTTGGGACCTTGACTTTGGGGATCTGGACTCGGGGTCTGGAATAGTGGGGGTCTGCAGGCTGAGAGAGAGAGAGAGAGAGAGGCTTGATGGTAGTGGTCACAGGGATGGTGGTGGTGGTGGTGGTGGTGGTGGTAGTGGTGGTGGTGGTGGTGGTGATGAGTCACTGGTCTTCCCTGGTCATCGATTAAGGTGTACAGAACCATCTTGGTGGTGATTAATGTTACCTGTCCGCTAGTACCTCTCTTTGGCCGCCCACCACACCGCCTCCCACTGCCGCCCACTGCCACCCACTACCACCCACCGCCACCCACCACACACCGCGCCACCCACCACACCGCGCCACCCACCACACTGCCACCCACCACACTTCCTCCCACTGCCGCTCACCGCGCCATCCACCACACCGCCGCCCACCACACCGCAACCCACCACACCGCCGCCCACCACCCACCACACCGCCACCTACCACACCGCCACCCACCACCACCCACCCACCACACCGCGCCACCCACCACACCGCACCCCACCCACCACACCGCACCCCACCACCCACCACACCGCCGTCCACCACACCGCCGTCCACCACACCACCACCCACCGCACCATCACAGACAGACAGATAGATGCATGTACCAAACACTAAACCTGTCTATCGCTTATATAAATTACGAAACAAATACACTAACGACCTTAAGTAAAGAGAGAGAGAGAGAGAGAGAGAGAGAGAGAGAGAGAGAGAGAGAGAGAGGTCGTGTATGGTCGTTCAGCAAGTGTGTATATGCCGCAGTGCAGGGGAAAACGACCCCACCCCCCTACCACCCCATCCCGAGCTGTGATGTCTATCTTGTGGCAGTACGACCCGTGGTGGTGGTGATTGTGGTGATTGTGGTGGTGGTGGTGGTGATGGTGATCGTGGTGGTGGTTGTAGTGGTGGTGGTTGTAGTGGTGGTGGTGGTTGTAGTGGTGGTGGTGGCGATTGTGGTGGTGTTGGTGGTGGTGGTCATAATAACAATAATAATAATATAATATGATTACTAGGAAAATATTAACAATTCTGACGAGGAAAGTAACTGTGTGTGTGTGTGTGTCCAGTGGTTGTGGGAGAGAGAATCGATTTATGTGTGGCAAGAGAGAAAGAGAGGGAGAGAGAGAGACAGAATACTAGGTGTGTGAATGCAAAAATAGTAGTAGTAGTAGTAGTAGTAGTAGTAGTAGTAGTGGTGGTGGTAGTAGTGGTAGTAGTAATTTTATAAACAAACTAGTGATTGCTCTCTCTCTCTCTCTCTCTCTCTCTCTCTCTCTCTCTCTCTCTCTCTCTCTCTCTCTCTCTCTCTCTCTCCTCTTCCTCCCCCCTCCTCCTCCTCTTCCTCCCCCTCCTCCTCCTCTTCCTCCCCCCCTCCTCTTCCTCCCTCCCTCCCTCTCTCCCTCCCCAGATCAATATTCTGGAATGTGCGGATAAGCCTCTCCTGCACGCAAACCACATGTTACCCCTGATAAACGGGTCATGGTTACTGTTGACCCCAGGTGATGTCATGGTTACTGTTGACCCCAGGTGATGTCATGGTTACTGTTGACCCCAGGTGATGTCATGGTTACTGTTGACCCCAGGTGATGTCATGGTTACTGTTGACCCCAGGTGATGTCATGGTTACTGTTGACCCCAGGTGATGTCATGGTTACTGTTGACCCCAGGTGATGTCATGGTTACTGTTGACCCCAGGTGATGTCATGGTTACTGTTGACCCCAGGTGACGTCACGGTTACTGTTGACCCCAGGTGATGTCATGGTTACTGTTGACCCCAGGTGATGTCATGGTTACTGTTGACCCCAGGTGATGTCATGGTTACTGTTGACCCCAGGTGATGTCATGGTTACTGTTGACCCCAGGTGACGTCACGGTTACTGTTGACCCCAGGTGATGTCATGGTTACTGTTGACCCCAGGTGATGTCATGGTTACTGTTGACCCCGGGTGACATCACGGTTACTTTTGACCCCACACACACACACACACACACATTTTCTCTTCTCTATGTTTATGTCTGTGTGTATGTAGGTATGTAGAATGTACGTTTCGTTTATGTGTGTAAGTGTGTTTACAGGGGCTCGTCATATTACCTAAGTACAGTTCCCTTCACTTGTGCGTTTACAGGGGCTCGTCAGGTTATATGTAAAGTCCCCTTCACTTGTGCGTTTACAGGGGCTCGTCAGGTTGTGTGCAGTGTGGCAGCGCTGTGTTTGTTTACATTAAACAGAAGGTAACTCACAATAGTCAACAGACTATGGAATCAAAGTAAAACAATATTAAAACAAATATCTCAATGTAATGATTTGTGGGAATGTTTATATGACGAGCCCCTGTAAACACACTAGTGAAGGGGACTGTACCTAGGGTATATGACGAGCCCCTGTAAACGCAGTAGTGAAGGGGACTGTACCTAGGCTATATGACGAGCCCCTGTAAACATACTAGTGAAGGGGACTGTACCTAGGCTATATGACGAACCCCTGTAAACGCAGTAGTGAAGGGGACTGTACCTAGGCTATATGATGAGCCCTTGTAAACACACTAGTGAAGGGGACTGTACATATAACATGACGAGTCCCTGTAAACGCACTAGTGAAGGGGACTGTACCTAGGCTATATGACGAGCCCCTGTAAACACACTAGTGAAGGGGACTGTACCTAGGCTATATGACGAGCCCCTGTAAACGCACTAGTGAAGGGGACTGTACCTAGGCTATATGACGAGCCCCTGTAAACACACTAGTGAAGGGGACTGTACCTAGGCTATATGACGAGCCCCTGTAAACACACTAGTGAAGGGGACTGTACCTAGGCTATATGACGAGCCCCTGTAAACACACTAGTGAAGGGGACTGTACCTAGGCTATATGACGAGCCCCTGTAAACACACTAGTGAAGGGGACTGTACCTAGGGTATATGACGAGCCCCTGTAAACACACTAGTGAAGGGGACTGTACCTAGGCTATATGACGAGCCCCTGTAAGCACACTAGTGAAGGGGGCTGTACCTAGGCTATATGACCTCACCACCCTCACTACACCCTCACTGTCTTCACCATAATAAAAATAACCTTTCCTCTACACGCCCTATATTCATAACTGATCAACATAAATAGGTTTCTAGTTTACATACGAGCGAGAGAGAGACAGAGAGAGAGAGAGAGAGAGAGAGAGAGAGAACTTTCTGACAACATGCTACTACATTATGCATAACCCAACTTGTCTGTGTGTGGGTTATGTTTAGGTGAATGTTATTGCCTTCTCTTCAATTATGTATAACTACCCACACTTTTTACTCATTCACTATGCATAACATTACCACCACAAAGGGGACAGAGTTATTTATACATAGGGACTTTATTTCATTCACATTTTATCATTGGATTTGTTTGTCGTGATTTAAATTTGTCAAGTTCTGTTGAATACTGTCCATCATCTTACACGGGGCTGGTTACTTGGGGGTGGTTATATGGGGCTGGTGACATGGGGCTGGTTACATGGGGCTGGTTACTTGGGGGTGGTTACCTGGGGGTGGTTATATGGGGCTGGTGACACGGGGCTGGTTACTTGGGGGTGGTTACCTGGGGGTGGTTATATGGGGCTGGTGACACGGGGCTGGTTACTTGGGGGTGGTTACCTGGGGGTGGTTATATGGGGCTGGTTACTTGGGGGTGGTTACCTGGGGGTGGTTACTTGGGGGTGGTTATATGGGGCTGGTGACATGGGGCTGGTTACACGGGGCTGGTTACTTGGGGGTGGTTACTTGGGGGTGGTTATATGGGGCTGGTGACATGGGGCTGGTTACATGGGGCTGGTTACACGGGGCTGGTTACTTGGGGGTGGTTACCTGGGGGTGGTTATATGGGGCTGGTGACATGGGGCTGGTTACATGGGGCTGGTTACACGGGGCTGGTTACTTGGGGGTGGTTACCTGGGGGTGGTTATATGGGGCTGGTGACATGGGGCTGGTGACATGGGGGTGGTTACACGGGACTGGTGACATCTCACTCTTTGATTCTGCACGTGTGTTTGTCTGTAAACATGAGAGGTTGGCGTCGGTTCGTGTGTCTGTGAACACGGGTGCCATAGTGCCATGGTGCCAATAACAGGGTCATGGTAGTGTGGACCATCATGAATATTCAACAGCGATAAGCGAGGCGGTGCTGGGACCTGACTCTCACAAATGACTCTTTGATGTGCCTGCCCAGCCTATCCTAGCTGTGGTCCTAGCAGTAGTCTTAGTCTGTCCTAGCTGTAGTCCTTCCTGTCCTAGCTTTAGTCCTTCCTGTCCTAGCTTTAGTCCTCCCTGACCTAGCTGTAGGCCTGATCTATCCTAAGTGTAGGTTGTAGCCCGTCTCAGCAGTAGTCCTAGCCCGGCCTAGCTCGGCCTACCTTTAATGAACGGTCAAGAGGTGGCGTAAGAATCACCATACAAATAATCCCAGACAGACAGACAGACAGACACACACACACACACACACGCACACACACACACACACACACACACACACTATCCAGCTATGATATAACGTAAGACTGTGTGTGTGTGTGTGTGTATGTGTGTGTGTTAACGAGGTAATAGACTTATACTGTGTACGTAAACGACCAGGCAGGATAGTTACCTCTGATGGGCCAATAACCAAATACGGTCTACCAGTGTCTGACGTAATGAGATTTGCTTGATTCTGATTGGCCGTCTGATGCGGGGGATTGTAATGGTGGTTAATGATGTTGATTTAATGGTGTTTAATGGTGTAGATGTAATGGTGGCAATGGTGATTATGGTGACACAGGGTTAATTTTATGGTGGTAATGGTTATATTGCACACACACACACACACACACCTGTAATCACTGCTAATTAGTATCAGGTCAATTAAACTTATTTGTTTCTCTCATTTTCCAGGTGAGTTGGTCGACCTCCTCAAACAACTTTCCTTGGCTGAAGACGGTAAGAGAGAGAGAGAGAGAGAGAGAGAGAGAGAGAGAGAGAGAGAGAGAGAGAGAGTCATCCTTCTTATTAAACTATCTCACGTATGATTATATTTCAAAAATGTAAACTTGGGAATGGAAAGCTCTCTCTCTCTCTCTCTCTCTCTCTCTCTCTCTCTCTCTGTATATATTTTTTTTCTCTCACACAAACGCCGAGAAAATTTCATTAACCTGGGCTAAATATTTAACCTACACAGACTAATGTTAGCTAATCTAACTCGAGTACAGGTATTAACTCTCTCTCTCTCTCTCTCTCTCTCTCTCTCTCTCTCTCTCTCTCTCACACATATTTCGTCCTGTAAATCTCTCTTCCCCTCCCTCTCTTCCGCCTTCCATCTTTCTCCCTCCCTATCCTCTCCCCCTTCCTCCCCCCCCTCTCTCTCCCCTTGTCGTAGAGAGAGAGAAAGAGAGAGAGAGAGAGGGAGGTTTTATGGAGCGTAAGATGTGGTAACAGTGTGCCCCGGGTGATGGTGTTGTCACTGAACTGGCTACACTTCTTCTCACAGGGAAACTTGACGTTGGGATTTTCAGTCTCTCGTAAGATAACCCCTCCCTCTCCCAGTCCCCCCTCCCCTCCTCTTCCCCGTTCCCCCTCCCCCCTTCCCCCCTCCCCCTCCCCCTCCCCTTCCCCTTCCCCGTTCCCCTCCCCTAGCTGCGTTTTCTTACCTGAGTTACGAGGGGAAAAGGTTAGGTTAGGTTAGGTTAGGATACGAGTCTTGAGGAACCTGAACATTTTGTTGCTCTCTCTCTCTCTCTCTCTCTCTCTCTCTCTCTCTCTCTCTCTCTCTCTCTCTCTCTCTCTCTCTCTCTCATCTCACGCGCTGAGAGAGAATCAATGAAGCGAGACAGCGAAGTGAACTGAGGTCATTATTGTTGAGTCGTTCCTACCTTTCCCTCAGTCCCTCTCCCCCTCCCTCACCATCCCCCCCCCACCCGTTTCTCCCCTCCCTCATATTCCCCCATCCCCCCTCCCTTAACATCTCTCTCCTCACCCAAAACCTGAGAGGGAGAGAGAGAGAGAGAGAGAGAGAGAGAGAGAGAGAGCTATGTCAAAGAGGTCTTGTGAGTCAATGCTTCCTGTACGTCTAAGTCTGTAAGTAATGGTATGTATGTATGTATGTCTGTATGTCTGTCTGGACCATATTAGGTATTGAATCTCTCTCTCTCTCTCTCTCTCTCTCTCTCAAGGAGGCACATGAGATAATCCCTTCTTTTCCCTTCTCCGTCCCGACCCACCCACATAATGCGTCACTATAGGCCTATTAAGCACGGGATAGTGGCTTGATTGACAATGGCTGTGGATAGGGGGGAAGGGGTGGTGGTTTAGGGAAGGGGTGGTGGTGTAGGGGAGGGAAGGGGTGGTGGTGTAGGGGAGGGAAGGGGGTGGTGGTGTAGGGGAGGGAAGGGGTGGTGGTGTAGGGGAGGGAAGGGGTGGTGGTGTAGGGGAGGGAAGGGGTGGTGGTGTAGGGGAGGGAAGGGGTGGTGGTGTAGGGGAGGAAGGGGTGGGGGTGTAGGGGAGGGAAGGGGTGGTGGTGTAGGGGAGGGAAGGGGGTGGTGGTGTAGGGGAGGGAAGGGGTGGTGGTGTAGGGGAGGGAAGGGGTGGTGGTGTAGGGGAGGGAAGGGGTGGTGGTGTAGGGGAGGGAAGGGGTGGTGGTGTAGGGGAGGAAGGGGTGGGGGTGTAGGGGAGGGAAGGGGTGGTGGTGTAGGGGAGGAAGGGGTGGTGGTGTAGGGGAGGGAAGGGGTGGTGGTGTAGGGGAGGAAGGGGTGGGGGTGTAGGGGAGGGAAGGGGTGATGGTGTGGGGGAGGAAGGGGTGGGGTGTAGGGGAGGGAAGGGGTGGTGGTGTAGGGGAGGGAAGGGGGTGGTGGTGTAGGGGAGGGAAGGGGTGGTGGTGTAGGGGAGGAAGGGGTGGGGGTGTAGGGGAGGGAAGGGGTGGTGGTGTAGGGGAGGGAAGGGGGTGGTGGTGTAGGGGAGGGAAGGGGTGGTGGTGTAGGGGAGGGAAGGGGTGGTGGTGTAGGGGAGGGAAGGGGTGGTGGTGTAGGGGAGGGAGGGGGTGGTGGTGTAGGGGAGGAAGGGGTGGGGGTGTAGGGGAGGGAAGGGGTGGTGGTGTAGGGGAGGAAGGGGTGGTGGTGTAGGGGAGGGAAGGGGTGGTGGTGTAGGGGAGGAAGGGGTGGGGGTGTAGGGGAGGGAAGGGGTGATGGAGGGGAGGGAAGGGGTGGTGGTGTAGGGGAAGGAAGGGGTGTAAGGGAAGGAAGGAGGGAGGGAGGGAAGGAAGGAGGGAGGAAGGAAGGGATCAGGTCTCTATATGGAAGGAAGTAGATGGAGGTAAATGTATCATGGTTGGTTATCCCGTCTTAATGTTCCTTCTTTCATTTCCTTCCTTCCTTCCTTTCTCTCTTCCTTCTTTCATTTCCTTCCTTCCTTCCTCTCTTCCTTTCTTGCCTTCCTCCCTTTAGACATATTCTGCATCAATTATATTCCTCCTTGACGAACCTTCTCTCTCTCTCTCTCTCTCTCTCTCTCTCTCTCTCTCTCTCTCTCTCTCTCTCTCTCTACACGATGACCCATAATAAACACGAAGGAGAAAACAAGAAAGACACACGCGATAAACGGTGGTTAAAGACGATAAGGTGATGATTATGTAGATAGATAGATAGATAATGAAGAGTTAAGTAGAGAGAAGTAACCCACAGGTGATAAAGGTACAGACAGGTAAATAGGTGATGAAAGTGTAAACAAAGAGAGCGACATCTGTTGAGTAGATTATGAGTTAGTGGGGAAAGTTTAGCAACAAAATGTGTTCACTTTAGGAAGGGGGGAAAAAATTGCCTCTTGTACTGGATGTTATATAGAGTTTCGTTTAATTGTCAGGTACAGTTTGTCTTAAAGAGCTCCTCTCCCTTCAGTGATGATGTTTACATATTCATTGAAGAGTTACGATACTAATGAATGGCTGAGTAGTAGTAGTAATCTTGTAACGATGGCGCTGATTGGTGGAGACACGGGTTGGAGGGGAGGGTGGGGTGGTCAGGTCAGGTCAGGTCAGGTTAGGTTAGATAATATCATAAGCAGGAATTATAAATACTGAGACATATTGTCCACAACATTTTATTCCGGTTTATATTAACACTGTAGAGGTAATTATAGACTATGGTTACAATATAACGTATTGGTATAGTCTGGTGACGCAACGAGAGGCCCTGTAGTAGGGTGTGTCAATTTTGTCAACATGTTAAAAATCAAATTTGGTAGTCAAAATATTGTGCCTCTTTATGTCTAAACTTGAGATTAGCAAACAAAAATGAATTGAAATAACCCTCACCTCCATCAATTATACCTTAAAGTTTCAAATATCAGTATTTCAACAAATTAATGAGACTTAATTAGAATTATTCACTTGATATTAACTAATCTCATGTAAGCATATGGATTATGGAGTATTTTATGGTTCTATAGCTTGTGTACAATATGCATGTCAGAACATGAACATGAACAGGCTCTCCGTGTGGGACAGTTTAATTCTTGTTTTGACTTGTACCAAGCGTGAGGATAAGGCGCCCGGCTCACTCTCCTTCTAGATATCATAGAAGGTGGTTTGCTCTCATTGCACTTGCACCTACTCTACCAGACGAATTCTACATTTTAATTATTGTAAGTAGGGCATATTGATTGTCGCAGTTACTTATATCATTGTATAAAACATTATGTTCTAAGAAATTATTATGTTATTTCTGTTACAGCATTTTTGATAAACAAATTGATATTTTTTGAAACAACAATTGAATTATGAAACATTGAAATATTTTTTTATTTGTCAGATAGTGTGAAGATGTCAAAATTGAAGACAAGAAGTCAGTTGTCAACCCACTTGAGCCTGCTAGTTGGTAAAGGGAAGGAGCATCCTGTATCAGAACTTCCAACAGTGAGAGACATGCTAAGATTAGGGTTACTCCTTCGAGAAAAAAATGCAAAGGACAGAAGGAACTATACAGATAAAGAACTCATAAATGACATGATAGTCCCTCTTCTGCATCAATGGACAAAAGCTAATGCACTATTCAAACCACCTGTGATTAATCAGTGTCGAACTATTGAGCTAAAACTAACGAAATTATGGCACAAAGCAGTTGAAACATCACTTGGTAAAGGAAACTTGGCCAGGAAAAATGAATTTCTGCACACACTTGATACTCTGTTTGACATTTTGACCTGCAAGTGCTCCATACAATTATGTTCTGAATCCAACTGTTCTCACTCAGGTAAGAGAGAAAATAATTCCCACATTGATTGTGGTTGTCCTCGTGAAAAGAAGATCCCTGTTTTAGAGCTTGAATTTATAAAGGCACAGAGGACAAAGGCAGAAGGCCAAGGAAGTATGCAAATGGGTTCAATAGATTATTCAGAAATAAAGAAGCATATTGCTAATGCCAAGAAGAGAGAACAAATCCGAGAGAGGGAACAAAAGAAGAAAATGAAGAGTGAAGAAGCCATCCAAAGAGAGGAAGAGCTGTGTCAAGATGTTTATCACTTCTTTGATAGTTCTTCTGATGAACAGGAAGCAACATCAGATGATAGTTCCAAAGAGCCATCTGAACCTTTACCAAAGAAAATGAAATACAACACAAGAAATATTTCAAACATTGCTTTAGCTAGTATTCGCCACCATGCTGGACTTCGTGAGGCTGCAGAAATTGCAACTGCCGCTTGGATAGATGCAGGCCTCATCAGCCGAGAGGATGTATCTTTGGTGATAGATCATAATAAAATTAGAAGAGCACAAGGAAAAATAATGAAGGAAATATCTGATCAGCATGAAAAAGATTTAAGCGAGGGAGGGCTCTCCTGTCTTTTGTTTGATGGAAGAATAGATGACAAAAGTTTTGCTAGAAGTAGAGGGAGTGAACAGAAAGTTTCCAGGTCTCATCAAAGAAGAACACTACTCTGTCTGTTCTGAGCCTGGTGGTCGGTTTTTGTTTCACTTTGCTCCCGAAACTGAAGTAGAAGGGAAGAAACATGCAGAGGTCATTGCTGATCATATTTTATGTTGGGTTCAGGAGAGAGGACTTGGCAGTTCACTGCAGGCTGTTGGCGGAGATTCAACTGCAGTGAACACCGGATGGCAGGGGGGTGTAATGACGCATTTAGAGAAAAAACTAGGAAGAAGACTTGTTTGGATTGTATGTGATTTACATACAGGCGAGCTACCTCTTCGTCATCTCATCCAGGAACTTGATGGTCCTACAAAGAGCAACAACAAGTGGTCAGGTCCCCTTGGCATCATGCTGGATGAAGCAACACAACTAGAAATAAATACAACCTTTCCAAAGGTCGAAGTTGGCCCTCCCCTTCCGGCGTTGTCTGAAGGAGTCATCAAAGATCTCAGCACAGATCAATCCTATGCTTATCGTATTGCCCAAGCAATAAGATCAGGAGAAGTGCCTCAGTCATTGGCTCTCTTGGAGATTGGACCTGTCAGTCACAGCCGTTGGTTAACTACAGCTCTTCGTTTCTGCAGGATTTGGATTTCCAAACACGAATTGAAGGGCAAAGTGCTGAAGAATTTGAGGTTAATTGTTGAATTTATTATTGGAGTTTATCTTCCCCAGTGGTTTAGTGTGAAACTTAATCCTATGTGGGTGGATGGGCCCAATCACCTTTTGTTTCAATTGCAGCTAGTAAGAACACAGAGGAAGGTAGTGAGGGACATCGTGTTACCTGTGGCAAGAAGGTCCGCTTGGTATGCTCGATCAGAAGCAGTTTTGCAAGCAATGCTTTGCAGTCAATGTACCAATCTCCGAACCGAGGCTGTAGAAGTCATTCTAAAGATTAGAGGAACGCTAATAGATGACGACCAGTTGGGAGACTGTTCGTTTCATTCAAGAAAAGTTCCCCCAATAAACGTCAATGCCACCAAATTGTCAGAATTGGTTGACTTGAGTTTGGAAGTCTTAGAGCCACCATTGACAACAAGTCTAACTAACCAAGAATTGAGAAACCTTAAAGAGACTCCAATGCAGGTGCCGAAGTGGCCTTCCCACACTCAAAGTGTGGAGAGATGTGTGAAAATGGTCACAGAAGCAGCGGGCCATGTTTACAGCCACGAGAGGCGAGAAGGTTACATCAAAGCACAAATAGCAAGCAGACTACTGATGACAAGAAACCAAAGCAAAGAGAGTATGAAGGCATTGGTTACTTTCAAATAGACTACGGATAATAAAATATAATAATTTGAAACTTGAAACAGTAACATGTGTGCAAACGCTGGTTATGTTATAAATTCACAAATATGTACATTTAAAAATCCATTTGATGTAGGTAGGACTTATTATAAAAAAAAATTTATGCCAGAATATTGTTTTGCATGCTTAAAGACTACAATAAATTGCTACCAAATTACTCGATTTTCAATTTAGCCAGTTCACCCCCTAAATTGACACACCCTACCCTGTAGTCCGGCTTGGGTGCACAAGATAAGTCGGGGAGCGGTCGACGACTCACCGTGGAGTGGCTACCCAGTAAAACTAATCCTGGGTAATGATAGACGACTAGTGAAGGCAGTTAAACGTTGTCCAATTACAGATGTAGTTTCCTTGAGACACCGATTGCAATTAGACGTTTGACCTGGAACAATAGGAAGGAGGCTACGAGAAACTGGGGCATCACCATCGACCTCCGGGAAAAAGAGGAATTTAGAAGATAATTATTGACAGACGAGACGAATTTCCACAACAACAACAACACGGATTAACAACTAAGGAGACGAACAACAATAACAACAAGGTGATAATGAGGATGTTGTTTTCTGGGTCGGAGTGGTGCCCTCTGTTGACCACCAAGTAAAACAGACTATAAACACCGAAGCATCTACCAGGGGGACACACACACAGCTGACGGTGGGTGAATCTGTCTCTAGCGAGGGGTGGGAGCCAACTAAGATAAGGGACAATTTACCGCCGACCCCTTACAGTATCTGGAGGTAGTGTAAGGTATAAAGAGTGAGGATCAGGGGTTAAATGGGTTCAGATTCCTCCTCTAACCTCGGCAATAACTCAGTGTTGGACGTTGTGTTGGAGCTAATTAGTAAAGTTTCTCAATTAACTCCTTTGTTATGGTTTAGACATGTGGACAAAATAAGGGGACCTCAGATACTTACTGAGTTATGTAAAGAGTAAGAGCATAGATAATATTTGTGAACTGACTTACTGATTTATAAATACTAGTACACGATATATTATGTAAACTTGCCTCTGTTGTTTAAAACGTTCAGTGTGGTGGTTGTGTGGTGGTAGTGTGGTAGTGGTGGTTGTGTGGTGGTGGTGGTGTGGTGGTGGTGTGGTAGTGTGGTAGTGGTGGCGAGAGTAACTGCCCTAACTGAACTCCTGTCTTTTATAACGTCTCTTTTGACCCTTATATTATTATTTCCGTCAATTATCGTTCCTTTAACTATCGCATTACTGTGTTATTGTAATCGGTGTTCATGTATGAGTCTATCTCCAGGTGTTGTTATGGCTTAAAGGGGTCGATGCTTATAACCTGTGCTGTGGTCTATTGTGTGATTTATCGAACCTTATAAGTCCTATTGTTTGTCTTCCCGATAAGAAACATCTGTGTGTGTGTGTCTCGTTCTCTCTCTCTCTCTCTCTCTCTCTCCTCTCTATCAGCATGTCATTAGAGCGAGAAAGATAGAGAGGGGAAGGGAGGGGGAAGGAGAAGGAAGGTGGGAGGGGGAAAAGAAGGGGGAGGTGCAGGGTGGGGTCATCCTTAGCTCATTTGCATACTGGGTCGTTTCATTAACATCATCCCCAGTTGGGCGTCGATATATCCTGGCCAGATCCACAAAAGTTTTCCAAGTTAGAATTTTACCTTAAGTTAATCCCATTACGACACTAAGGTGATTTCTCAAGAGATTCTTAAGTTAGAATTAGTATCTTAAGTTACTCATATAAAGAAAAAATGGATAGATTCTTTGATATTAGTAAGTTTTTGAAGATCAGTCTACCCAGCAAACCTAACCTGACCTGACCTAACCTAACCTAACCTAACCTTGTCTTCAGGTGAGTCAGAACAGATTTAATAGGAAGAGCCTTTTGGGTGTGTGTTGATGTACCTGTCTCTTCCACCTGTCTCACACTGTACCTGCTGAGAGAGAGAGAGAGAGAGAGAGAGAGAGAGAGAGATTCATTCAATATTGTAGTAAATAAATACCTTTGTTTGGGGGTTCAGTGTGTGGTAGAGGTCAGGTTAGGTCAGGTTAGGTCAGGTCAGGTCAGGTCAGGTCAGGTTAGGTTAGATTAGGTCAGGTCAGGTTAGGTTAGGTTAGATTAGGTGAACAGGTTATAAATGTTCTTACGTCCACCATTTAGGAGAGAGAATTTAACTTACGAACCTTTGAGAATTCAGGTCAGGGTCTTACTAAAGGTGGACTGTGAGGTGTGTACTGTGTGTGTGAGTGATGGGAGGGGAGGTGTGAGTGATGGGAAGGGAGGTGTGTAGGGGAGAGGGAGGGGTAGGGAGAACACTTGGATTTAACTTAAATAGACCCCTCTTCCTCCTCCATCCTCCTCCTCCTCCTCTTCCTCCTCCTCTTCCTCTTCCTCCTCCTCTTCCTCCTCCATCCCCCTCCTCCTCTTCCTCTTCCTCCTCCATCCCCCTCCTCCTCTTCCTCCTCCATCCCCCTCCTCCTCTTCCTCCTCCTCCTCCTCCTCCTCCTCCTCCTCCTCCTCCTCCTCCTCCTCCTCCTGCCTCACCTGAAGAGAGAGAGAAACACGATTAAGTACTGGCGTCTCGGTGGCGAATACAGGTGGTGTTTGATCTATGGTGAGGAGGAAGAGGAGGAGGAGGAAGAGGGGGAGGAGGAAGACAGAGGAAGAGGGGGAGGGAGAGGAGGAGGGGGAGGAGGAAGAGGAGGAAGACAGAGGAGTGGAGGAAGAGGAAGAAGGTGAAGAGAAGACAGAGGAGTGGAGAAAGAGGAAGAAGGTGAAGAGAAGACAGAGGAGTGGAGGAAGAGGAAGAAGGTGAAGAGAAGACAGAGGAGTGGAGAAAGAGGAAGAGAAAACATAGAAAGAGGAGGGGTGGAAGAAGAAGAAACAGATAAGAGGAGAGAGACGAAAAAATCAATGTTGTTCAAGAGAGAATGATTGGGTGGAGGAGACGAGTAGGAAAGAGGAAGGGGTGAACGGGGAGGAAGAGAAGAAGGAAAAGGAAGAGGTGGGGAATGGAGGAGAAGGAAGAGGAGCTTGTTTAGTACGAGGTGACGGCAGTGGTCAGGTAGAATCTCTTGTTCATGTGATTCTGTTTATAGAATCACCTAACCTAACCTAACCTAATCCCTTCTGCATGTCACCGAGTGTTGTACATCATCTGACTTGTAGATGGCGCTGAGGGTAGTCAAGTCAATCCTTCTATTATTAATTTGACTGAATAAACCGGGATCAAGCATAGTGTTTCACGTTCAATAGATGGCGTTGACAGTACTAGTTTGCTTCACGCTCAATAGATGGCGATGGCAGTATTAGTTTGGTTCACGCTCAATAGATGGCGATGGCAGTATTAGTTTGCTTCATGCTCAATAGATGGCGATGGCAGTATTAGTTTGGTTCACGCTCAATAGATGGCGAGTAATAGTAAGTCTTCCAATATCCAATATAGATGGCGCTGGATGTTAGTTCGCCTCACTGGCTGACAGATGGCGCTGAGGCCGTAGATTCTTCCCTGATCTGTACGATATTGGGTTTGAGATCTCCACCCCCCCCCCCCCTCTCTCTCTCTCTCTCTCTCTCTCTCTTAGTAAGATTTGCATATAATTGGTCCAATATATTTCGTAGTGGATGTTGGGGGGTGTCATTGACTCAGTCCGTGGTGTGTGTGTGTGTGTGTGTGTGTGTCTTAGGGTCAGAGGTCACAGGGCCAGAGGTCACAGCGTTGAAGAAAAGCATCAGATGTATGAGTCTGTACAGAGCTCGAGTGAAGCCTTGTTGTGGTGGTGGTGGTGGTGGTGTAATGCTCTCTCTCTCTCTCTCTCTCTCTCTCTCTCTCTCTCTCTCTCTCTCTCTCTTCTGATACCTTGGAAAAGTTTATCACCTTTCCTTTAGTCCCCCCCCCCACCCCCCCCCCCCCCCAAGGGAAAATGGATGAGGGAGGGGAAAGGGGATGGGAGAGGTAAAAGAGAGGGGGAAAGAGAAAGGGAAGCTGAAGGGGGGTGAGGAGGAAAGGGAAGGGAAAGGGAGGGAAGATGGGAGAGTACGGTTTATCGGCTTGTTGTGTTCTTCCTCTTTCGTTACGTCTACGTGTTGTTCTGTAATGTGTGAGGAGGAAGAGGGAGGGAGGAGGGGAAGGAAGAGGTAGAAAAGGAAGAAACAGTAGTAGGAAGAATGATGGATGGAATAGGAGGAAGAATAAACGAAGGAGAAGGGCAGAGGACGATAGATAGTGGATACAGGGATGATTAATTAATGTTGAAAATCTATCTATGTATTAAGGGCCTTTCAAAACCCTTCCCTTTGAGTCTTTACCCTCCCACCTCCCCTTCCCTCCCACCTCCCCTTCCCTCCCACCTCCCCTTCCCTCCCACCTCCCCTTCCCTCACACCTTTCCTATAATCCCTCCCCTTACACCCCTCTACACCCCCTACACCCCCCTACACCCCCCAACACCCCCTCTACACCCCCCTACACCCCCCAACACCCCCTCTACACCCCCCAACACCCCCCTACACCCCCCTACACCCCCCTAACACCCCCCTAACACCCCCCAACACCCCCCTACACCCCCCTACCTTCCTTTATTGATCACAGTTCTCAAACAACTGTAGTGATGATATTGTCACGTTCCTCCCCTCTGTCTCCCTCCCGTCCCTCCCTTCCCTCCCTCCCTCCCGTCCCTCCCTCCCTCCCTTCCCTCCCTTCCCTCCCTTCCCTCCCTCCCTCTTTTCCCTCCCGTTTTTCTCCCTCCCTCCTTCCCTCACCTCACTTCCTGGTCAACATAAGGATATAAAACTCTCTCTCTCTCTCTCTCTCTCTCTCTCTCTCTCTCTCTCTCTCTCTCTCTCTCTCTCTCTCATCTTACCCTACACTTGATCCCCTCTTCACGGGCTTTTCTTTCCCCTCAATCAACCCTCTTCTTCTTCCCTTTGTGTCTCCTCTTCCCCCCCCCCCCCCTCTTTCATCTCCCCTCAACCCCTCTCTCCTCTCTCTCCCCTCTCTCCTCTCTCTCTCCCCTCCTTCATCTCCCCTCATACTTAATAAAGCCATTTATCTTCGACCTTCTTCATTCCCCTCCTGCGAGTGAGGGGAGACGGGATGGCTTGGTTTTCCTTCCCTAAGCACTGAGGGGAAGGAAGGAAGGAGGGAGGGAGGGAGGGAGGGAATGAAAGAAGGAAGGAATGAGGGAGGGAAGGAAGGGGTCGTACTGTCCCCTTGGCCCCCGGTAAGGAAGGAGGGAGGGAGGGAAAGAAGGAAGGAATGAGGGAGGGAAGGAAGGGGTCGTACTGTCCCCTTGGCCCCCGGTAAGGAAGGAGGGAGGGAGGGAAAGAAGGAAGGAATGAGGGAGGGAAGGAAGGGGTCGTACTGTCCCCTTGGCCCCCGGTAAGGAAGGAAGGAGGGAGGGAGGGAGGGAGGGAAGGAAGGAAGGAAGGAAGACTTGGTATCGTCCCCTTGGCTCCCGGGATGCGACATCTGACAACACGTGACATTAATTGTTACAGTTGTCCCTCAAAATACATCTCTTCCTCCCCCCCTTCCCTTCCTCCTCCTCCCCTCCCACTCGTCCCCTCCCACTCCTCCCTTCCCACTCCTCTTCCTCCCACTCCTCCCTTCCCAGTCCCCTTCCCTTCCTCATCCTCTCATTCCCTGCTCCCTTTCCCTTCCTCCCTCCTTTTCCTTACCCCACTTCACCACTCTCTCCTGCCCTTTCCCTCCTCCTCTTACCCCCCCCCCCCCCACTTTCCTTACCTCCCCCCACCTTCCTTACCTCTCCCCCCCTTCCTTACCTCCCCCTTCCCCCCCGTTTTCTGTCACGTGAGAGAGACGGATGGGACAGGAGGCAGCAGGTCGTATTGGATGAGACTTGATAAGCACATGAGATGGCGCGTGAGGGGCAGAGAGAGACAGTTCAATTTAATGGATGGATAGATGGGTGGATAGATGAGTGGATAGATGGATGGATAGATGGATGGATAGATGGGTGGATAGATGGAGGTGGGCAGATAGAGATGGGAGATTTAGTTAAGTGGATGGATAGATGGATCCACTTAGGCGGTGGATGAATGGATAGATCGATCGAGTGGATAAGGATAGATTGGATGGATTTAGAGTTTTATTATAAGAGGAGGAAAAACACACACACACCTGAGTTTAAACGTGTGTGTGTGTGAGAGAGAGAGAGAGAGAGAATGAGTAAAGAAAATCTAATTTATGTCACCACACAACACTAGTATTCGACATTCCATTATTATTATTCTGTATTATACACGACTAAAAAAAATCACAGACACACAATAACAAAGATATCAATAAAAACCTCGTTAACAATAATGACCCGCCACCGTTAAAGGTCACCTCAGGTCACACTAGCTAGTATCCCACGCGTATGAGGGCCTGATGAGCGCTGATTGGTCCTTGAGTTGATGGGGTGTGTCAATTTCCGATGGTAAGAAAAAGGAAAAAAAAAATGAAATATACACGTGTATGCGGGCAAGGCCAGTGGTGATTGGTGCTTCTCCTTCTTCCTTGATAGTGACGTGTGGTGATTGGCCCTTGTGCTGCACTCTAACCTAACCTACATCCTCCTCCCCATCGTCTTCTTCTTCTTCCTCCCCCCCTCTCCTTCCCCCACCCCTCCTTCCCCCTCTCCTGTGATGTAAGAACGTTTCTCATTGGCTGGCTTAGCTACACGAGTAAGACTAGTTCATAAATGATTGTGCGTACGTGTGATGTAAGGCTGATTCTGATTGGTTGTTGATATAATCTGACATAAAGATGATTCTCATTGGCTGTTTGCTTAATTTACGACGTAAGGAAGTCTCTCTCTCTCTCTCTCTCTCTCTCTCTCTCACCAGCCACTGCACATCGTAACAGCTAAAGTTGAGTTGTTGTAAGACAGTTGGTGTTCCGACGCCGCCCACCGCCACCCTTACCATGCCACCCACCCACCACCCTTACCATGCCACCCACTCACCACCCTTACCATGCCACCCACCCACCACCCTTCCCATGCCACCCACCCACCACCCTTCCCATGCCACCCACCCACCACCCTTACCATGCCACCCACCACCCTTACCATGCCACCCACCCACCCACCACCCTTACCATGCCACCCACCCACTCACCACCCTTACCATGCCACCCACCCACCACCCTTACCATGCCACCCACCCACCACCCTTACCATGCCACCCACCACCACCCTTACCATCTTAAAGGCTAAAGTTGACTGGCTCAAATACGAGTGGTAGTGTGGTCTGAGTGTGGATATGAGTGGGACAGTCTAGCTTGAATCCTGTCCTGAGTGGTGAGAGTTCGTGGCAGTTTAGAGTGGTTTGGGATGCCCCTCTCTCCCCCCTCTTCCCCTCTCCCTCCTCTTTCCCTCTTCCCCTCTCCCTCCTCTTTCCCTCTTCCCCTCTCCCTCTCCTCTCCTCTTTCTCTCCTTCCTCTCCGTCTCCTTCCCTCTCTCCCCCCTCCTTCCCTCTCTCCCCCCTCCTTCCCTCTTCCCCCCCTCTCCCCCCCCTCTCCCCCCTCTCTGCCCTCTCACGTGTTCTCCAATTTACCTGTACTTGGGAACACTTATTTAATTAACCTGTCCCCGTTATGTTGGTTCCTGGTTCAGCCACTTAACTCACCTGTCTATTCTGTTTAATTAGCGAGATATTGAACCTGATTTACCTGTACGTAACTGTCCACTTCATTAACCAGGTCATTGTGTTAATTGCTTGAAGATTCTTATATTGACCTGTTTTTTTCTTCAATATATTAGTCCACTGGGTCAGGTATTTATCGCATTAGTCACATGTTTAATGAGTAAATTGATACCGTAATGTCTTAGGTTAGGTTTGGTTAGGGTAGGTTGATGGGGGTGGGTGTATGGGGAAGGGGGGTGTTGGGGGTGGGTGTATGGGGAAGGGGGGTGTTGGGGGTGGGTGTATGGGGGAGGGGAGGGTGTTGGGGTGGGTGTATGGGGGAGGGGAGGGTGTTGGGGGTGGGTGTGGGGGAGTGGAGGGTGTTGGGGGTGGGTGTTGGAGGTATGGGGGAGGAAGGTTTGAAGGAGGGAGGGAGAGAAGGAGCTGGGGAGGTGTATATTGAGTGGGAAGAGGGGTGGAAGGGGGAAGAGGGGTGGTAGAGGGGGGGAAGGAGGGGGGGTGGGGGGTCATAGAAGAAGGCCCATTGGCTGTGATCCATTCATCTGTGTCTGACTGAATGATGGAGTCTTTATGAGGGAGAGAAGGAGGGGGAAGGTGAGGGAGAAAGAGAGGAAGGAAGGAATTGAGGAAAGGGAGAGAGAGAGAGAGAGGGGAGAAGGACGTGAAGAAAGGGAGGGAGAGGTGAGGGAGAAAGACTGGAAGGGAAGGAAGGAAGAAATAGTAGGAAGGAGGGAGGTAAGGAAAAGAGAAGAGAGGGGGAGTGAGGAAAGTGGTTGACGGAGGGAGGTTGAGGGAAGGAAGGAAGGAGGGAGGGAAGGAAGGAAGGTTTATAATTTTACACGGTTAAAGGTATAGTGGTACAGGTGTGTGGCGTTACAGGTGTATGGCGGTACAGGTGTGTGTGAGGCAATACAGAAGGTAATTTGCGTTCATAGTTTTAAGTTACAGTCCTTCAAAATACTCTCTCTCTCTCTCTCTCTCTCCACACCACACCCCACCCCACCCCATCCCACCCCATCCCACCCCTACCCCATCCCAAAAATGAACCCCCTCCAAAAATGAACCCCTTCCAAAAATGAACTCCCTCCAAAAATGAACTCCCTCCAAAACAGGCAACACGATGTACTATTATTTGGTCCTCTTGTGGTATTTCACGATATATAACGATGGGTAGTTGAATATATGAATCTCAATGGGGGTCTGTTAATGGGTGGGACTTGTAGGGGATAAATTCACGTTATGGTGGATAATTAGGATGACAAAACCAAGCTGAATAAATTGCATTGGACAGAGAGCCAGACCAGCCGTTGCCGGACCAAGCACAGCCAGATGTAACCAGTGCCCATATGGTGACGTTTTGGTTGTGTGGTGGTTGTTGTGGTTGTGGTTGTTGTGGTTGTTTTAGTTGTTTTTGTTATTGCTGTTTTGTTATTATTAGTGTTTTTGTAATTTTTGTTACTTTTGTTATTATCATTCTTATTATTATTATTATTATTACTGTCGTCATCATCATCATCACCATCATCGTCATTATAATCATTATCACTACAAACCAAAGAATCATCATACATCACTCAACATGTACACAGTTATGCAACAATTCACTTAGGCAAATATTTTCGCTAGCTCGGTATCTCGTTCCGGCAAACTGTATATCGCGTTCCCATTTTTATCACTAGTGTTTCAAAAATTATGGTAGGCATTGTGTCTGCCGTAATGGGTCAGTCAGGGCGAGTTTCATGTTATTTTTTGAGAGGTGGGGGGGGGGGAGGGAAATGTTACCTGTGTGTCTGTTTATGTGTGCTCACCTGTAGGTATATATCAGGTGTTTCATTTTTCTCTCAATCTCTTGCCATCTCACAGCCGGTGAACATCATTCCACACGTCAGCAAACCACAAGACAAACGTAATCTCCGTCTCGTCTCCACAACTTGCATTGGTTCCATCGTCAAAATCTCCTCTCTGTCTCTCTCTAGCTCAAAGTTGGGTTTCCAGGGCGGTAGGCTTGTGTTGCCAGGCTCATTTACAAGAGGAAGTTCATTTGCATACTGCCTCAACACACCTGAGAGAGTTTGTCATTAGCCAACGCGCAGGTGAGATTCAGCTTCGGGGCCGTATTGACTATTCAACACAGATGAGATATTTTCCTGTGAGTTTCAGAGAGATTGGCAGTGACGTGTGTGCCAGAGAGATGTGAGCACAGATTCATATTTTCGTGAAAGTTAGTGAGAGATTATCACAGATGTAGGAAGACTCTGGCACAGATCAGTATTTATGTGGCAGTTAAGGAGAGTTTGATGGAAGAAGTGACTGGCACAGATTAATATTTTAGTGGGACTTCGAAACAATTTACCACATACGTTTAAGAGAATTCATACACATAACACATATTCCAAGTTGGGCGTAAGATATGATATGTGTATAATGTAATGTGTTAATTGTGTGTGTAATTATTATTATCATTATCATTATTATTATTATTATTATCATTATCATTATTATTATCATTATTATTATTATTATTATTATTATTATTCTTATATTATGGTCAATGGAGGTAATTACAGGTGCACAGGTAATGAAGTTAGTCACCTGTGATTTAATTAACGTCGATATGAGTGAGGTAATTTTTCTCTCGGATACAATATCACTTAATAGCGTGAGGTAGTGTCTCTCTCTCTCTCTCTCTCTCTCTCTCTCTCTCTCTCTCACTGCTCTGTGTGTGTGTGTGTGTGTGTGTGTGTGTGTGTGTCGCCCCCCTGCCTCAAGCCTTCAATTTTGGGAGATTTTCTCTTGAATTGTTTTACGTCTCTCCTATTTTTTTTGTTTATTTGTCCTGTGTCTGTGTTTTGGTATGTATGTATGTATGTATGTATGTATGTATGTATGTATGTATGTATGTATTTGTTGGTCTTGTGTGTGTGTGTTTCATGTCTTCCTTTGTTTATCTGTCTTTTTCTCTCTCTGTCTGTCTGTCTCAAGAGGAAGAAAGACGAGAACAAAATTGAACAGAAGTATGTCAAATATCTGAGAGAGAGAGAGAGAGAGAGAGAGAGAGAGAGAGAGAGAGAGAGAGAGAGAGAGAGACTAACTCACTCTGGGGTCTGGGTGAAGGGGGGGGTGGGGGGGAGGTAATTATGGGAGGAACAAAGTCATTCTGAGGGAAAAAAAGTGGGAGGGAGGATAAGGGAAGGTATGGAAGGGGAGAGGGGAGGTGTGGAAGGGGAGAGGGAAGTGTGGAAGGGGAGAAGGGAGAGTTATGGAAGGGGAGAGGGTGGTGTGGAAGGGGAGAGGGTGGTGTGGAAGGGTAGAAGGGAGAGTTATGGAAGGGGAGAGGGTGGTATGGAAGGGGAGGGGAGGTGTGGAAGGGGAGAGGGTGGTGTGGAAGGGTACAAGGGAGAGTTATGGAAGGGGAAAATGAAAAGTCTGAAACAAAAATAGATGGAACAAATTTTGGAACGGTCATGGAATGTACTGGAATGGACAAGAGGAACCTGGAATGGGTGGATTGAATTCTGGAACGGACTGAACTAATCTGGAATGAGTGACTGGAATTCTAGACCGGGCAGCAGCTAATGTTCATTCCCATTCCACAAGTCGATTCCATTCCTAAATTCCAGTTATCTACTCATATTCCTAAATTCCAGGACCTTGCCTTCATTTCCGGGTTATGTAAGAGTGAACTTAATGGCATCGTTACCATAGTTCCGGGTTATATAAATGGAATCTTAATGGTGTTAATGGAGCCTCAATCTGGCACCACCTTTACCCCTTAACAAGTGTGGTGATGGTGAGAGAGAGAGAGAGAGAGAGAGAGAGAGAGAGAGAGAGAGAGAGAGAGACCATCAGTAACCATTAAAACCCACACGCCATTAATGCCCGAACCCCCATTAGCAAATAAAACCCATTCCATTATTACCAAGACACCCAACCCAATAGCACCCATTAATATCCCATCCCCATTAATATCCCATCCCCATTAATATACCATCCCCATTAATATACCATCCCCATTAATATACCATCCCCATTAATATCCCATCCCCATTAATATACCATCCCCATTAATACCCCATTTGTAACTCAGATAAACAAAGTCCCCATTCACGTACCATTAATCACAAACCCTTTAACTACTCTACCCATACTTCTTAACCTCACCCCTTCCCATTAATCCCATTTGCCCCATTTTGGTGGCATTAAACCATTCTAGGGGGTGGGGGTGGTCCTTAATTGGCACTACTGAGTAACTACGAGAAATGGTGATGGTTGTTAATGTGTGTGTGTGTGTGTGTGTGTCCTTAGTTTAACCTTTTCATTATATCTGTGTGTGTGTATTTGTAAATCTCTCTCTCTCTCTCTCTCTCTCTCTCTCTCTCTCTCTCTCTCTCTCTCTCTCTCTCTCTCTCTCTCTCTTATCCTCATTCGTATTAACATTTAATCTCTTTTAATCCACTGTGCGCCATCTCCACCTTCTCCTCTCCTTTGTTTTGATTCCCTTGTTCGTTGTCGTATTGTCGTACTTTTCTTCTTCCTTGTTTCGTTATTTTATTTTTTATTTATTTTTTTTTCCATTTAATTCTACGTATTGGTACATTAAGATTGGTACTGGGAATTGGGCTCATATTGGTGAACATATTGGTACCTTAAGGCGATTAGTACCGAGGTATGGGTACATTGGGTTACATTGGTCGCTGTAAGATGACCTGTACCCTAGGTCATTAGACACGGGAGTTGTGCCAGACTTGTGGAAACAGGTAAATGTGTAGTACCCATATTAAAGAAGGGAGACAGAACCGCAGCGTCAAATTACCGGCCGATTAGTTTGACGTCAGTAGTGGGGAAATTTCTTGATTCAATTATAGCAAATAACATCCGATCACATCTAGAGAAAAAGCAAATCAATCTACGACTCTCAACAAGGGTTTACAAAGGGAAATTATATGCTATACTTGTAGTAGGTGAGTATGTGGCCCTCGGGGGAGAGTGGCCCTTGGCGGAGTGGCCTTGGGAGGAGAGTGGCCCTGAAGGGAAAGTGGCCCTGGGAGAGAGTGAGTCAATGAGTGGCCCCGGGAGAGAGTGAATCAGTGAGTGGCCCTGGGAGAGAGTGAGTCAGTGAGTGGCCCTGGGAGAGAGTGAGTCAGTGAGTGGCCCTGGGAGAGAGTGAGTCAGTGAGTGGCCCTGGGAGAGAGTGAGTCAGTGAGTGGCCCTGGGAGAGAGTGAGTCAGTGAGTGGCCCCGGGAGAGAGTGAGTCAGTGAGTGGCCCCGGGAGAGAGTGAGTCAGTGAGTGGCCCTGGGAGAGAGTGAGTCAGTGAGTGGCCCCGGGAGAGAGTGAGTCAGTGAGTGGCCCCGGGAGAGAGTGAGTCAGTGAGTGGCCCTGGGAGAGAGTGAGTCAGTGAGTGGCCCTGGGAGAGAGTGAGTCAGTGAGTGGCCCTGGGAGAGAGTGAGTCAGTGAGTGGCCCCGGGAGAGAGTGAGTCAGTGAGTGGCCCTGGGAGAGAGTGAGTCAGTGAGTGGCCCTGGGAGACTGGCCACACTCGCTTCAGCTTCACTAGAATGTCAACTCCCTTATGTTAGTGCAAATTATTCATCCTCTCTCTCTCTCTCTCTCTCTCTCTCTCTCAGCACCTCATAACAGTGTGTGGTGTAGGAACATTACCACTAACAAGGACATACTCCCTGGACTACATTACCCTGCTGGTTGGGCTTCCTTCTCTCCCTCCTTCCCTTCCTTCCCTACCCTCCCTCCTTCCCTACCCTCCCTGCCTCCCATCACACCCTCCCTTATCTGAGTTATCTCCCTTCTTCCACCAAACTCTCCCTAACTTAACCTAACCTAACCTAACCTAACCTAAGAAAGATTTCATGATTATTTAGTTAACAATAAAGGTCTGTGTTATTCTCTCTCTATTTATCTTGGCTTTAAGACTTACGTGACCACACACTGAGATCACAGAGTCACCTTTAATTCCTTCCTTCCTTCCTTCCTTCCTTCCTTCCTTCCTTCCTCCCTCCCTCCCTCCCTCCCTCCCTCCCTCCCTCCCTCCCTCCTTCTCTCTTATTCTCCTTCCTTCCTTCCTTCCTTTATTCCATCTTCCCTCCCTTTTTCCTTCCATTCTTCTTCCCTCCTTCCTTTCCTTTCTCCCTTCCACTGCCTCTTGCTGTAAGGGAGGAAGGGAGTGTGGGAGGGGGAGGGAGGGAGAGGGGGAGGGAGGGAGTGTGGGAGGGGGAGGGAGTGTGGGAGGGGGAGGAAGGGAGTGTGGGAGGGGGAGAAGCATATGAAACTCTGGGAAACTGTCTAGGGAAAATATCGTCCTCTGGGAAACTGTCTAGGGAAAATTTCGTCCTCTGGGAAACTGTCTAGGGAAAATATCGTCCTCTGGGAAACTGTCTAGGGAAAATATCGTCCTCTGGGAAACTGTCTAGGGAAAATTTCGTCCTCTGGGAAACTGTCTAGGGAAAATTTCGTGTGGTGTGAATATGAGAATGGAAAAGACAAGTTGGCACCCGCTATGCATTTAGGGGAGGGTGGCACTGTCAGTCGTGAAATTGAACTTGGCACCCCAGAAAAGTGTCACTGTGCCATGATGACCGAGGTGGTGGTAGTGGTGGTGATGGTGGTAGCAGATAGTGGTGATGGTGGTAGCGGATAGTGGTGATGGTGGTAGTGGATAGTAATGATGGTGGTAGCAGATAGTGGTGATGGTGGTAGCAGTTAGTGGTGATGGTGGTAGCAGTTAGTGGTGATGGTGGTAGCAGGTAGTGATGATGGTGGTAGCAGATAGTGGTGATGGTGGTAGCAGGTAGTGATGATGGTGGTAGCAGGTAGTGGTGATGGTGGTAGTGGATAGTAATGATGGTGGTAGCAGATAGTGGTGATGGTGGTAGCAGATAGTGGTGATGGTGGTAGTGGATACTGGTGATGGTGGAAGCAGTTAGTGGTGATGGTGGAAGCAGTTAGTGGTGATGGTGGTAGCAGTTAGTGATGATGGTGGCAGCAGTTAGTGGTGATGGTGGTAGTGGATAGTGGTGATGGTGGTAGCAGTTAGTGATGATGGTGGCAGCAGTTAGTGGTGATGGTGGTAGCAGTTAGTGGTGATGGTGGTAGCAGTTAGTGGTGATGGTGGTAGCAGTTAGTGGTGATGGTGGTAGCAGTTAGTGATGATGGTGGTAGCAGGTAGTGGTGATGGTGGTAGCAGTTAGTGGTGATGGTGGTAGTGGATAGTAATGATGGTGGTAGCAGATAGTGGTGATGGTGGTAGCAGATAGTGGTGATGGTGGTAGCAGTTAGTGATGATGGTGGAAGCATAAGTCAATAGAAATTAATTATCTCAACTTTTGTGAAAAATAGTAAAAAAAAAAGTAAAACAAAATAAAAATAAATAAATATATAAATAATAAATAAATAAATAACAGACAGCGAATAAGGGGACGGAATAATACGACTTAAATAACAAATAAATACATTAAAAAAATACTAGGAAATGTGATTTTTTTAATGTGATTGAATGTGTTTATACTGGACTAAATCACCACCCCATCAACTACCACCACCCACCACAATAACCCAATTCGACCTGACCTGACCTCTAGTACACCCCCAGAGGTCAGGACAGGACCCAGGCTAATATACCATAACTCAACAATTACCTGAAGCTGTAATTTACCTGTAATGCATAACACGGTATTAGTAGCACGCAGTACCTGGCTTACCCTCCCTCCCTCCTTCCCTCCCTCCTTCCTTCCTTCCTTCCTTCCTTCCTTCCCTTCTCCCTCGTTTCATAACATAGCATTAGGGTAACCATATGTAAAAATACGCCAAGTAAGAAGAGATATAAGGCGAACCTAACCTAACCCTACCTAACCTAACCTAACCTGACCTAACCTGACCTAACCTGACCTGACCTGACCTGACCTGTCTGGTGCCGTGTCAGTGTGGAAGTGTTGCGTGCTGGGACCAACTTTACTTCCCTCTCCTAAATTTATACCTGATGGAACGGGGTACAGGTGTGTTTTGGGGGGAGGGGGAGATGACAGGTGTTTGTGTTGAGGGCAGGTGCGTGTATGTGTGTTTACGTGCAGGTGTGTTTACGTGCATGTGTGTTTACGTACCCTATGCCCCGCCCCCTCAGCGTGATTGAGAATGAACGTGATTGGTCGGCTGGAGCGGGGAGTGGCCTAAGGTCTATTATTATTAGTCACCAGTTCGAGTCCCACAACGTCGGTCACCACTTAACCATTAATATTTTTTTTTCTAGTTTTTCAATTATTATTAAGTTAAACACTTTATTAACGGAACAATTTATGAGCCAATCAGAGGACGACTGTGAGGAGAGGGGCAGGGCATAGATGGCTAGTTAATTTGATTACAGTATATAGTTAAAATCTCTCTCTCTCTCTCTCTCTCTCTCTCTCTCTCTCTCTCTCTCTCTCTCTCTCTCTCTCTCTCTCATATATTTACCAGTCTCCCAATCTCCTTCCTTCCCTCCTTCCCCCCCTCTCCCTTTCCCCTTCCCCCCTCTCTCTTTCTCCTAGATCGTAATAGGCCCGATAGGCAGGTCATCAAGGGACTACTAACCTCACGCTCGGAGGGTTAGGGGCGAGAGAGAGAGAGAGAGAGAGAGAGAGTATATGTTTTCCTTTACTATTGATCTGAGTGTGTGGAACGTGTGTGTGGGGTGTGTGGAACGTTTGTGGGGTGTCAGTTAACGTGTGAAGTGTGTGGGTGACCTGACACATCCAGAGTGGAAAGACGTAAAGTGTAAGAATGTGAAACGTTCTCTCTCTCTCTCTCTCTCTCTCTCTCTCTCTCTCTCTCTCTCTCTCTCTCTCTCTCTCTCTCTCGCCACTCTAAATTCAGGACCTGTAATCCGTAAACTGGGCCGTGAAAATCTTCCAACGCCGAGAGAAAGAAGAGAAAAAATAAGAGAGAGAGAGAAAATATACGAATACTAGAGAGGCGTTTTTAGTTTGGTCTATCCCTCCTACAACCCCTCCCCCCCCCCCCTTGGTCCACTCCCCATTGGTCCACTCCCCCCTTGGTCCACCTCTCCCTTGGGTCCACCTTCTTGGTCCAGGTTTTCCTCCCTGTTGGATTACATAGAAAAAAAAAATAAAAAAAAAATATCCATCCCCAGGTGTCCAAGTTAGGTGATTATATTGGTGCTTTAAATGGATTGGTACTGGCGTTTGGGGTCATATTGGTAAACATATTGGTACCTTATATAACACTCTTTTTTGTCTGTCTGTCTGTGTTTGGGCCTTTTGTTTGGTTTATGTTTGCTGTTTGTTTTTGTTTCTACGATGTTTGGATGAGTTGAGACCTTTACTTCTCCTACCCCCCTTCCCTCACACCCCCTCCCCTTCCTTCCCCTGCCACCCCTCTTTCTCCCCCTGCCACCCCCTCTTTCTCCCCCTGCCACCCCCTCTTTCTCCCCCTTCCACCCCCTCTTTCTCCCCTCTTTCTCCCCCTGCCACCCCTCTTTCTCCCCCTGCCACCCCTCTTTCTCCCCCTGCCACCCCTCTTTCTCCCCCTGCCATCCCTCTTTCTCCCCTCACACCCCCTCTTTCCCCGTTCCCATAGCCCTTCTTATTTCCTGCAGGTGCGGTGGGGGTAGGGGGGGTGGTTATAAGTAAGTAGATCCGATAATGGGGGTGTGGGTCAGCCGAGGGGGGGTGTGTGTGTGGGTCAGCCGAGGGGGGGGGTGCGTGTGTGGGTCAGCCGATGGGGTGTGTGTGTGTGTGGCAGCCGATGGGGGGTGTGTGTGTGGGTCAGCCGAGGGGGAGGGTGTGTGTGGGTCAGCCGAGGGGGGGTGTGTGTGTGGCAGCCGATGGGGGGTGTGTGTGTGGGTCAGCCGATGGGGGGTGTGTGTGTGGGTCAGCCGAGGGGGGTGTGTGTGGGTCAGCCGAGGGGGTGTGTGTGTGGCAGCCGATGGGGGGTGTGTGTGTGGGTCAGCCGAGGGGGTGTGTGTGTGGCAGCCGATGGGGGGTGTGTGTGTGGGTCAGCCGAGGGGGGTGTGTGTGTGGCAGCCGATGGGGGGTGTGTGTGTGGGTCAGCCGATGGGGGGTGTGTGTGTGGGTCAGCCGAGGGGGTGTGTGTGTGGGTCAGCCGATGGGGGGTGTGTGTGTGGGTCAGCCGAGGGGGGGTGTGTGTGTGGCAGCCGATGGGGAGCCTCCAGGTGACCCGAGCTGTCCAAGATATATGACCACGACGCAATTTTTACCGCACCGTCACGCACCTTTCCAGAGTTGGTTCGAGAGTCATTCAGTGGGTGCCAAACACACTCACTAGGTGCCAGACACACTCACTAGGTGCCAGACACACTCACTAGGTGCCAAACTTTAATGATAAACATGAAACGCTAATCACAACAATAACAATAACAATAATAATAATAACAACAACAATAACAACATTAACAACAATAATAACAATTCAACTAACAAAAATACAAGAGAAAGCTAAAAAAAAAAAGACCAGAAGCTAAAAATAACAGACGAAGCTACAAGAAAATGCGGTAAAAAGCTATCACACGTAAGACACCAGAAATAGGGGGTGGTGTAGGTGGGGTGGGGTGGGGTAGGGTGGGGTGGGGGGTTCCTCGTAAATTCCTGAGCTTTGACTTGCGTTGTTTCCTCCCCGGGGTAAGGGAGAGTCTCAGTCAGTCTTAAGAGTTGTAAAGAAATCGTAAGTCTTTTTTATTTTACCTTTAGTTATTATTATTTTTTTGTTAATTTTAATTTTTCGTGATGTTTGGTACTTTTTCGTGATGTTTGGTACTTTTTCGTGATTTTTTGTACTTTTTCGTGATGTTTGGTACTTTTTCGTGATTTTTGGGGTTATTTTAAGTGATTTTTTTTGTGTTTTTAAGTGAAAATTTCTGCTTTCATGACAACTGGAAACAGATTATCATATTTTAAGGTTTTTAAATATAGTCTAACTTCTTCAAAATGGCGACGATACTTCACTGAGACTAACCTTTATATGCTTGTGTACGTTTGTGTGTGTTTTTATATGCCTGTGTACGTTTGTGTGTGTTTTTATATGCCTGTGTACGTTTGTGTGTATGAATGTTTTTATACCCCGCTTGTTTTATCATGATTGTAATATGTAATTCTTTCTGTTCCAGGTATGTGTGTGTGTGTGTTGGTCTGTTGGTGATGTATATAGTTCGTAAGTAAAGTCTAATGTCATTCTGTCCGATGATATGTATTTTGTCCAGCGATTAGCATTTTGTCCGATGATATATATTTTGTCCAGAGATTAGCATTTTGTCCGATGATATATATTTTGTCCAGCGATTATCATTCTGTCCGATGGTATGTATTTTGTCCAGAGATTATCATTCTGTCCGCTGGTGTTATACTGTCCGACGGAATCATTCTTGGCGGGTCCTAATCCCTATGCGAGGTTATCCCCAGTAAATGTAATGGTAATATATGAACGTAAATTTGAACCCGGGAAAAAAAAATGCCTCGAATCTAAGACTTGCAATCCATTAGGAAATTCTATGAGCTGGAAAAATATTGGCCAATCGCATGTCGGTTTCTCTTAATCCTCTAACTGGCCAATCATCAATTCTCTCTCTCTCTCTCTCTCTCTCTCTCAACACACACACGTAGACATTACAGCTCTAAGCCACCAAGCTCAGACATAAACAGAGAGCACAGCAGTCACAGAACAGCACGCGAAGGAGGGGGAGGGGTGGGGGGGGGGCAGAACAGCGCCTTAAAGCTGCCAGGTAACTGATGAGAAGAGTTATTTATCTGTGTTCCCCCAGCAGGCGTGACCTCCACCACCTCGTATGGTTAAATGCTGTGTGTGGGGGCTTGTTGGTGCATCTTATACTGCCTGCCTGGCCCAGTGACCTGCAGTACAGGATTTCCAGCTGCCTCTTGCCGCCTCCTCCTCCTCCTCTTCTCCTCTCTTCTTCTGGCCTCCTTCTTCCACCCTTTTCTCTTGTTTCTTGTTCTTTTCCCCCCCTTTCTTCTCTCCCCCCTTGTTGTTGCATCTTACAGCTAGCTGACTGAGTGACCTATATCCAACATTTACTGTAACTATATCCAACATTTATTTCCAATATCTATTCAGGTAGTACATTTCATTCTTGCAGGTGTACAGCGAATTTTTGATCACCCTGGAGTTTATGCGTGTTCTATTTCGTGTGTGTGTGTGTGTGTGTGAAATATTTGAAAGTGTAACAGAGAGTTAGGTTGTTGCCATTGTTGTCAGGTTGAAAGATTAATCAACCAAAGAGTAAAGCAAAGTGAAGGGACGTCCAAACACACACACACACACACACACACAGGAAGTTGTACAGTCACTATCTTAATTCCCCGTACAGTAATGTCATTGAGGTGTCTCATGCGGGGTTCGGTACTGTTTCGACAAATCAATGAGACTTTTATCCTCTCACTAAACAAGAACATGAAGCAACAAAGCAGCAAGTCTCGAGACGAAGCAGTGAAGCGACGGGTCTCTCAGGCGTCGTGGATATATGTCCTAAGTGTCCCGAAGCTAATTGGGTCATTATGTTTGTGTATTGATGTGAAACGATTCGGATAATTTGAACCGGATTTAGAAACAGACGCTACTGTGTTTCGACTAATGGAAACATGGTGTTGATATTTATTCACCTAACATAACACGACACGACATTTGGGGGATCATATCTCCCTTTGGTTAGGTTAGGTTAGGTTTGGTTAGGTTAGGTTAGGTTTTAGTTTGAGATTCATAGATTCGAGTGTTGATTCCTAAGTTTCGAACCCGCCTTTGAAACAGATGTGAAGTTTGTTTACATAAGCTGTAGGTACATATAACGATCATTAAAACACACACACACACACATACGCACACACACACACACACACAGTATATATTGACCCAAAATAATTAGCCGTCTGTTCTTTGATACAGTAATGACATGTGTTTTAGTTCAGTCTGTCACCACCGCACTGTGCACCTCTTTCCGTCACCACCGCACTGTGCACCTCTTACCGTCACCACCGCACTGTGCATCTCTCACCGTCACCACCGTACTGTGCATCTCTCACCGTCACCACCGTACTGTGCATCTCTCACCGTCACCACCGTACTGTGCACCTCTTACCGTCACCACCGCACTGTGCACCTCTCACCGTCACCACCGCACTGTGCACCTCTCACCGTCACCACCGCACTGTGCACCTCTCACCGTCACCACCGCACTGTGCACCTCTCACCGTCACCACCGCACTGTGCACCTCTTACCGTCACCACCGCACTGTGCACCTCTTACCGTCACCACCGCACTGTGCATTTTTCTGTTACTTCAAGCACAATAGGGACGGAAATATATCAGTATATCACATAACACAATATGGCAGTATATCATATAACAGTGCAGTGAGTGGCTGTGGATTATATTGACAAGAATATCACACGTGTATCCAGTTACACACACACACCTAAATAGACAAATAGTTGAGAATAGAGTTAATAATTGTTTGTATGTATTATAGGAACTCTTATTAAAGTTATTATTATTATTATTATTATTATTATTATTATTATTATTATTGTTGTTGTTGTTGTTGTTGTTTGCTACACTATATCACTTCTGGGTCTTGTTTACATCAGCTTGTCTTATAAGCCAGTGATCGAGGGAGGGCTGACGGTAAGCTGGGGACGACCTTAAGCTGAATAATATTTATAGTCTATGATATGTCTCTTAGGCTGATCAGGGCGTGACGGTAAGCTGGGGACGACCTTAAGCTGAATAATCTTTATAGTCTATGATATGTCTCTTAAGCTGATCAGGGTGTGACGGTAAGCTGGGGGCGACCTTAAGCTGATCAGGGCGTGACGGTAAGCTGGGGACGATTTTAAGCTGATCAGGGCGCGACGGTAAGCTGGGGACGACCTTAAGCTGATCAGGGCGTGGCGGTAAGCTGGGGACGACCTTAAGCTGATCAGGGCGTGGCGGTAAGCTGGGGACGACCTTAAGCTGATCAGGGCGTGGCGGTAAGCTGGGGACGACCTTAAGCTGATCAGGGCGTGGCGGTAAGCTGGGGACGACCTTAAGCTGATCAGGGCGTGGCGGTAAGCTGGGGACGACCTTAAGCTGATCAGGGCGTGTTGTTATACCTTACAGTTTGTTTGTGTTTCCTTCTGGCGTCTAAGAAGAGGTCAGGGAGTAAGGGATGGGAGTCAGGGAAGGGAGTCAGGGGGTAGGGGAAGGGGTCAGGGAGTAAGGGATGGGAGTCAGGGAGTAGGGGATGGGGTCAGGGGGGTAGGGAAGGGAGTCAGGGAGTAGGGGATGGGGTCAGGGGGGTAGGGAAGGGAGTCAGGGAGTAGGGGATTGGGTCAGGGGGGTAGGGAAGGGAGTCAGGGAGTAGGGGATTGGGTCAGGGGGGTAGGGAAGGGAGTCAGGGAGTAGGGGATGGGGTCAGGGGGTAGGGAGGTGGAGGTCAGGGAAATAGGGGATGTGGTCAGGTAAGGGAGAGTTCAGGGAGGTAGGGGATGGGGTCAGGTCAGGGAGGTAGGGTCAGTGAGAGGTCAGGAGGTAGAGGAGCGAGTGAGGTCAAGGAGAGGTCAAGGAAACCATCATAATTTACAGGTTTGATGGAGGTAATTTATCCAGTCTGAATTATTGACCCCTACTGTAATAAGACCAATTGAATTATAGGCCACTAATCGGTTATTGGTCAATTAGAGCTCTGATGACAGGCCGGAATTAGTGGAGTCATTATTAGCAAGTGGATTATACACCCGTGATTCACCTTATAGGAAAATGACCCGCTTTTGTCTTTAGCTTTCTCTCTTTCTTTCTTTCTTTCTTTCTTTTATGTATAATTAACTCACACACACACACACACACACACACACCTCTACTCTCACACACTCACACACACACACACACACACACACACCTCTACTCTCTCTCACACACACACACACACCTCTACACACACATACCTCTACACACACACACCTCTACACACACACACACACACGTCTTACTAAAGCACAGCCTCATTACACATGCAAAACCTTACCTGAATTCTCAAGTTTTTTATTAATTAGTTTTTCCGACTTAATTACGACGTCCAGGTAACGCATTCTTCTCAAAGACTCGTAATAAACATAGTATTAAATTTCACATAACCTAACCTAACCTAACCCAACCTAACCTAACCTAACCCAACCTAACCTAACCTAACCTAACCCAACCTAACCTAACCTAACCCAACCTAACCTAACCCAACCTAACCCCTGTCTGTGTCGTTATGAGAATGTAGTCAGGATACGATGAGGTCTCTGTGTACCTTTGACGCCATCTTTGTTTTCGTGGTTTAGTGTTTTATGTTTTCGTGGTTTAGTTAGGATATATTTTCGTGGTTTTGTTTCCATATTTTGTTAATTACTCGATTGTTATGAGATCAAAGGTAATTTCTTGTTAATTGGGGGAAATAATTGAATAGGTTAACTTTATCACTTTATGTAAAACACAACAATATTCCAAAATGTTAAAGATATATTTTAAATAATAAAATAACTCGACGCTGTCACTTTTAAAACGATATATAATATAAACAAAAGTTATAGGGACTAGTTAATATAACTCTTCTTTCTATTTCATGTCCATATTGTTATTTTTATTTTTTCAAACATTTCCTCTAATTTTAGTTTTTTTGATTCAATGTAAAATAAAACATATCACCTCACTCACTCACTCACACACACACACACACACACACACACACACACCTTAGCCCTCACCTTCAAGACACCAACGCCTAAACCAACCTAACCTAAACCAACCTAACCTAAACCAACCTAACCTAAACCAACCAAACCTAAACCAACCTAACCTAAACCAACCTAACCTAAACCAACCTAACCTAAACGAACTCACTGCTATATCATATGATTATTTGTTCTTCCTCTTAAGTGTTCTGTGTTCCAAGCAGTTTAATTGTAAGTGTGTGTTATGTGTGTGTTAAGTGTGTGTTAAGTGGTTGTTAAGTGTGTGTTAAGTGTGTTAAGTGGTTGTTAAGTGTGTGTTAAGTGTGTTAAGTGGTTGTTAAGTGTGTGTTAAGTGGTTGTTAAGTGTGTGTTAAGTGTGCTTGTTACATTACTGCATATTTAAGTGGGTCTGATATATAAGTGTTGAGTGTTGTTACTACTTTACTGGATGTTAAGTGTGTTTGTTAACGGGGATAGTTACTTACGTTCGTCCGTTCTTTCGTCCGTTCGTTCTTTCGTTCGTCCGTCCGTTCTTTCGTTAGTTGGTGGGGTGGGGTGGGGTGGGGTGAGGTGAGGTGCGGTGGGATGGGGTGAGGTGAGGTGAGGTGAGGTGGAGTGGGGTTGGGTGTGTATGAAAAGCTCTTTGAATCGTGAGGCTAAAACGTAAACAAACTTGAGCTGAAAATATCTGGGCCCCTCAAAAAAAAAAAAAAAAACGGCGTATATTTTTTTTTTTTTTCATTTTTGGAGGTGAAATTTAAGATCCTCGTACCTTAATTACTTTTACCTGGAGATAAGGTGTATGTAATTAAGGTAGACTCAGGTTAGGTTAGGTTACGTTGGGTTTAGTTTGGTTAGGTTAGGTTAGGTAGGGTTTAGTTAGGTTAGGTTAGGTTAGGTTTAGTTAGGTTTGGTTAGGTTAGGTTACGTTGGGTTTAGTTAGGTTTGGTTAGGTTACGTTGGGTTTAGTTAGGTTAGGTTAGGTTCGTACACTTCCTGACTTGAAGGAAATTAATCATATGATCCTGAATGAGTCCACCTTTGTGTCGCAGCTTAAGGGAATCAACCAGACGTGTTCGTACAGCTAGACTTGGGAGGGGAGACTATAGCCTTAGATCTCGGTGGCGCCTCTAGCGGAAAAATTGGGGAGCTGAAGAGGTTTGTGTTGTGTATGTGTATGTGTAGCGTTGTGTTGTGTGGCGTCGTGTCGTGTCTTATGTGTAGAAGCTTCTCCCCAGACTAGGTCGTGGTGATGGTCAGAGAGAGCCGAGAGGGTCAATGTGTTGAGCGCTTCT